>JAVKPL010016254.1:0-140862 GCA_032173675.1 Gastrolobium villosum | reverse complement strand
ATGTTTATGTTCATCTGCTCGCTCAGTTAGGTCTTGCTCTCTAGGCCTGATAAAGCCTTAGCCGAAAGCTCCTCAATATGCTTCTTTAACTCTGCTAATTCCGGTGGTGACATCCGATACGAAGCCAGAGAAATGGGTCCCACACCAGGCAACAAATCAATGGTGAACTCAATCTCTCTATGCGGTGGAAGCTGCAGAATCTCATTCGGAAACACATCCACAAACTCCTTCACCACTGGAATATCATCAATCTCCTCATGACTTCCACCCACTAAACCCCCCACAAAGACATATCCCAATGCCCCAGCCCTCAAAGCCTTTCTAACCTGCAACACAGATAGATATGGGGAAGAACTAGTAGTAGAATCATCAGTAGAGAGCACAATTCTTTTTCCACAGCAGTCTATCATAGCATAGTTCTTTGATAACCAATCCATTCCCAAGATAACTTGAAGACTGATCATCGGCAAACAAATAAAATCCAGCACATAATCTCGACCTTCATATTTAAATTCCACATCCTTGCATAACACTGATGTGTAACACTTCTCTCCAGTAGCAGTCACCACTTTCATTGGAGGAGAAATGTCGTACATTTGCAAGTTTAGCCCAAAGGCCATAAAATCAGACATACAGGAGTGTGTAGCTCCTGAGTCAAACAGGACTTCAATGTCCATATTATCAATATAAATTATACCTTTCACAAGACTTGGAGCCTTTTCTGATTGCTGACGGTCCATGGTGTATACTCTACCAACCGTCTATGCCTCGATCATGGGTGGAACAACAGAAACAGGAACAGCCGCAGCTTGAACTGCCATAGTCCTCACTTCAGTCTGAGGACATTGTCTCGAGTAATGGCCGGGCCTTCCACATTTATAACATATAATTTCACCGGTGGCACACTGGCCTCTATGCTCCCTCCCACATCCTTTACACTTAGGAGGAGGTCCTCTATCAACAAAATTCTTCTGAGTCCCCGGCCTCTTGAATATATTTGCTGGGTTGTTCACACTCAGCTTCTTATCTTTCGTCTTTTTATTCTTCCAATAACCAGAGCCCGTTGCTTTATTGGCAGTAGGTGCTTGGGTCTCAGAAGGCTTCTTGGTACTGGACACACCATATACCTCTTCTACCTTCCGGCACTGGTTCACAAACCGGCTGAACTCTCGGATGTCACAGTTTGACATCTTCCGAGACATCTTCTCATTCAGACCCCACTGAAACTTGGAGGTCATCTCAGCCGAAGTGGGCAAAGCTCTCCCATAATTTGCATATTTCACCAATTCATTGAACTTGGCAAAATATTGATCAATAGACATTGACCCTTGCTTCAAATCGTTATACTCATTCTGCTTCCTTTCCCTAGCCTCCCTAGGAAAATAGTTGTCTAAGAACAGCGTCTCAAACAATCGCCAGGTAATTTCCCGGCCTTAGCTTCTAGAGGTTGCACAGTATTAGTCCACCAATCCTCCGCTTCCTCTTCCATCATGTAAACGGAGTAGACCAATTTCAATGCATCAGGGCACCTCATAACCCTAAAAATCTTCTCCATAGCTTGGAGCCATTTCGCTGCCACCATAGGGTCATATTCTCCTTTAAAAGAAGGAGGTTTATGTTTTCTGAAAGCCATTAATCTTCTTTCTTCGGCTTCGTGCTCATCAACCTGTTCTGCATGCGGTTGACGCACCTCAGTGTGATGGCTATGACTACTTGAGTGGTGACTCGCTTCACCCTCATTATTACCCGCTCCGTCTTCTTCATTTTGAGCAGGTGGAGTAGGCGTGGCAGTGTGAGAAGGAGGAGAGGGTTGTCGGTTCTCGGGTCTAGCACCCCTCATCGCCCTCAGCTCATTCATCATTGCGGTCATAACATTCCGCGTGTCCTCATTGGTCTTAAGTAAGTTCTCGTTAGTTCGACGACTAACTTCTAACTCCCTGTGCACAGCTGCCAGGGTTTCAACCATAGGATCCGGCTGTCCAACCGTTGCCCCACGACCACCTCGGGGCCTAACCAAAGCAGCCAAAACAGGATTTGGCTGAGCATTTGCATTCGATGCTTCGGCGTTATTCCGGTTCCTCGTCATGACACTACACAAGTTACACCCAGAAATGAGTTGATCAGGCTCACACTAAGTGATCACAAATGTAATAATCATGAAGAGTACCAAAACAACTATAAAGCATTAAACAACAAACACAAATAACAATAGTCCATAAGTTTCCCTACAAAACTGCTCTGATACCATAAAATGTAACACCCCGTTCTAGAACCGGTTTGTTAACATCAACTTATGATATTAAGCACAGTTACAATCACATTGGTGCAATTAAAATCCGGTTAAATTTTTCTTTTAAAACAAGCCGAACTAAAATTATCCAATTGCGTGACCATAACCATAATACATTGCAGAATAAAATAATTAAAGCTTAATACCATACTTTCATTTCATTTATTATGGTCTCCATTTGTCCATTATATTATAGGATTTTTCATTATTTACGCGTGGGTTCAAACCGCGCTCAAATCGGAGCACCGTAGCCCAAGTTATGAGATTTTTACGAAATAGAATGCTGAATTTCCCAGGACCCCTACGCTCCAAGCGTGGATCCTACGCTCCGAGCGTGGACAGTCTGGAGCAAGCACCCAAAACAGGGCAGTTTGACCTACCTGTGGTGTTTTAACCATAACTTGAGTTATACTTATCCAAATTACACAATCTTGGTCTCTTTGGAAAGCTAAGAAACATATCTACAACTTCCATCAAGACACAAGGGTCCAAATCTATCGTATAGGATACGAAAATTGGACAACAAGACAGGATATCTTTGTTTTGAATTGGTTTTCCAACCTAAAGGTCTTCTTTCACCTAATTTACATCATATAATCCTTTCAATACATGAATTCTAGTCTCTCTAGATACTCATACACAAGAGAAGCATACATATCATTTCATCATATATGCAAATACCCAATAATTACAACATAACATGCATATAGCAAATGACTTTCATTTACATTCTTGTACATATGAACTACAAAATGGCATGTTTAATTCATTTGATGCTAAATCTTCATATATCCCTTTACTTCAAATATGGCCACTTGCCATCAGAGGCTCCTGCAACATCCTTGCCTGAAAGGGGGTCCCCAACAACACGGGGTGAGATATACGAATATATCCAGTAAACCAGGGGCCCTTGGAGCATCTCTCCACCCCATAGTTCAATAACAGTGTAATAGCAATGACAATAATAATGCAGCAAATACATATCCATGCAAGTGTACACAACATCTCCAGGAGAAATCTCTCGAGCTCTCGAGCTGTCCTAAGGATACTCAGATGCAAATAGTCCCACTGGCGAGCTAAACTACCAAGTATGATTTACGCATCGTCATGCAACATACCAACATAGGGAAACACCATCCTATGTCACACCAAAGCATGCAAATACATATAACGAAGCATTACTCTATTTCATTGCATTTATATACAACAACACACCATGACCCATTCAGGGCTTGGTGGAACAATAAAGGGAATTACACCCAAGGTCCGAAGGCTTACCTCAATGCTTCCAACTTAACCTTTGTTCCTCACCAACCTTCACAACACATATCAATCTCAAGGAGCTAACCGAGCTCCATAGCTTGTTCCAACGGTTGGTTACTCACTGTTGGTCCAAATGCCTCAATCCTAAGCATCACATGGACAATATCAACAATCAACCAAACCAAACCATTGATTACAAAAACAAGCCTAACAATAGTCCAATGCATAATCTTGTGATTTTCCAAACAAAATCATACGACTATCAAAACTCATTTCCACCGATTAAATGTCATTCCTAGCATTTTTCTCAGCATACTCTAGGCCTCAATCTACCTAGACCATATCCAATTCACTCACATAATCATAAACCCCAAAACACTATTCACCCAAAACCTAAATCATGGATTCTTCATGAAAATAGAGTTCAAAGGATGAAATCTTACCACCAAGTGTTGCACAACCAAGGGGTTAAGGTTCCTCAAGCTTCCATGGAGGTAGAAGCTCTCAAATCTCACAATTTCTCCACATGGGTCGCAACTTTGAGAAGAAAAATCTCAAACCACACAACTCTCCACCAAGATCCAAGCTAGGATTGTGAAAGAGGGGAAGATTTGGAGTGGTTTAGGCTTTGGAATCACACAAAACCATCAAGGTTTGCATACTCTAGGATTTTCTCCCCCTTTTCCCCTTCTCTTCCTTACCTCTTCTCCTTCCCTTTTCTTCTTCTTTCCTTTTCTTTCTGCACACACGGGAATGGGGAGGGAAATAAGGGTTCCCTTAAGTGACATGCCACTTAACACAGGTTAAGTGAGTATCGGTTCATCTATCTATTCAATTCCATTTATTACCAAACTTTACCCAAAAGTCTGGAATATTTTTCTAGGAATATTTCTACTTCCATTTTTATATTTCGGGCACTTTTGTCTACACCCATTTATACCCCTTAATTTTCACATAGTACACTTTTTACCTCAAAAGTGACCCCAATTAATTTTATAAGGGAATTTACTTACTTTTACTCACTAATACATGCTTAATTATCTAATCACATGTATTTTGCTAATTAATTATTTTGGGCTATTACATACATTGCATTAGTAGTAGTTATTACTGCAAAATCAATAGTTACAATAAATCTTATTCTTTATGAACAAAATGAAATATAAATTGCAAATACAAGCATAACACAAAACCGATAAAAAGTTCATTAACAAATTTCCAACCATAGGAAACTAGTTCCATACTGCATTTGAAGCCAGTAATTTAATTGAACACAACGTTTCACAAACAAAGAAAGATAAAAATAAAAATTATTGATTAAGAGTTAACATTGAATGGACAAAATGTAAACAAATAAGACATTTGACTGGTAATGACTCAACTTCATTGATAATTCACACAAATATATACAGCTGAGTAACAAAGAAATCAATAAAAGATTTGTTACTTTAAAAACCAAACAGAAGAAAGTAAAAGAATCAACTCGACAAATTTAAATTTAATGAGAAAATGGAAGGAAAAAAAAGGGAAAGAACAAAATGAAACTTAACAGGTTATTTTCAGTTTTCACCAAACTAAGAAAGAAAAGAAAAGAGACGTAAAGAACAACAAAAGGTGAGTTAAAGAAATAAATAAAAGATTTTTTACATAAAAAATCAAACTGAAAAAAGCTGACAGAAAGAACTGGACACATAGAAAAAATCATCTGTTATTAACCAACATCTAAATATTGCCAAAAAAAATGAACGAAAGAAAGAAAGAAAAAATCATAGATATTTTCAACAACAACAAAAGATCGAAAACCCACATGTAAATATATCCAATGTTAGTTTTGTTACATAAAACACCAACTGAAAAAACTAACAAACTCAACTAGACAAATTCAATTCGAAGAAGTAAATTGATTTATTTTGTAGTGTAGTGTAGTAAACTTCATTCTACCCATTTTCAAAGGAATATCAAATTCACCATAAAGAAAGATATCTTCAAAATGATATCTCAGTCAACAAAGGCTGTATTGTTACTTCTGCCGCTCTTCTACAAAAGTCATCTCAAGTCTCACCACTTGGGAGACCTTGCTTCCTCTCCACTTGCGGTAAACATGCGGGGGCATTCCCCAAAGCTGGTCATCCCACCAATATAAATAAAAGTTTGCTAAACTCAAAGTACTCATTTTTTTCTATACAAATAAACCTACTTACACAAAATCTGACTTGAGCGTCGGAATGTTTTCTAAGTACACCCCCACCTTATTCCGGTTAAGACCCATGAATTAAAACTACATAGGTTACTTGTAATTGTAAAGGAAGTTCATCACGGTCTGCCCAGTTAAAGCTGGTTCTCATCGGTCTTCAAGTGGATTGCTTCAATGACACTCACGAAATAACGTTGCTTGTCCTTAGAGATTGTCACCATGCTACCAATCTCTGGAGGATTTGGTTTCGGATCCAGCCCCCTACCACATTCTTTTCTTCCTCCCTGGATGATTGGTTTAGACTTAATCTCAGTCTCCATTGGTCTGTGGGTGGGGACTAGTATTGAATGGAAATATGTTTGCTTTTTTTATTTTTAAATTTTTACATTTGCTACTGGTTCCTTTGGAAGTGGAGGAACATGATTGTTCATAATGCAAACGGCACCGTCTTGATCACCCCATGATGTTATCCTCTCTTACATTGCAGATGTTATAAGAAGCAAATCTTCTTCTGAGTACATTGACAGGTCAGTTGGTTGGCAGCTCCCGAAAGAGGGTTGGCATACAATTAATCTTGATGGTGAAGTTACTCATCATGCTGTGGCCATGCTCATTCGCCATGCATCAAGACAATGGCTCGGGGGGTTCACTCATTAATCATTATATCGGCATCAGTACTGCTGAACAACGTGTCATATTGAAAGGGCTTGAATTTTTGTGGAATTTTCTAAGATCCAGCAAATTAGTTGTAGAGAGCGATGCTCTTAACGCTCTCAAATCTGGAATCACTACTAGAACCAGGTATTGGCTGCGTAGAGACTGGATTGTGCAATTCAGACATATCCTGGTCTAATCAAAACACAGATTTCCTCTGGAAATTAGGGTTGTCATCAAGTATTCAAGGTATCACAATTTTGCCTGATCCTACTCACATATGATGGAAACTGGTGTAATCTGGATCTCGGCAGCATTAGTGCTAAAGATCCTCCAGGCTAAAAGGCTATAGTTGTTCGAACGTTCATTTATTCGCTTTTCTATTGTGGTTCCTGCTGGTTGTTTCTTTTCTGGGCTTAAAATAAATTTGCCTGTTGAATCCCTCAGAATATCAAGTGCTCCTGTGCTCGTCCGATGTTTTTTGCAGTAATCATATCAGATTACAAAGACAACACATTATGCAGCAACAAAGAAAAACATAAGGGTCAAAACTAAACACAAATATATACAGTTTGTGGAATAAATTAATAAATTTACCGCCATGACTACTTGGACGAAAGAATTAATCGAAGGTTTTAAAACCAAATTACTATACCCATTGCTATTGCTTTGTTTCCTCGAGGCAAAGAAGTAAAAACCTTTTCTGTCATCCTATTCCAAGTGAAAATCTGTTGACTACAACCTCAACCATCGGAACAAAAATGTACACAGCCTATCACCTATAATGAATTTCCCGATTGTAGATATACACAGCCTATCAACTGTACAGAATTTCCTACTTCTATAAAGGGCAAGCAAACTCAATTTTTTTGTATGCAGCCATGTGTCGACTAGTTATCTCCAACTCCACTCCTATTCGCTATTCCTCCCCTTTTGACCTTGTATACCTCTTCACAGATTCAATCAGACGTCCAAACACCCCCTTTCATCATCAAACTGAGGCCAATACCTTAAAAATGCACAAAATGTTCCGGTAATTAAAATATAAAGATGTCTAAATACTTCAGCCGGTAATGAGACAGAAGTGTGGGTTTTTTCTTCTTTCTTTTCCTGCGTTTGGGTTTTATATGCAACTTTAAGCTCAAGCTGCAGCTGCTTAACGGGATATGAGGAGGGGAAAAATCACAATGAAAGAGTCAACAGGTACAGCAGTGCGTAATCAGAGCAGCTTCACTAATCCGAAAGAATTTCCTCCAACTCCGGTTCCTCAGAGTTCAGAATTTCATTGTCCAAAATTGTTTCATTGAACATACCCTGCTCATCACTCTGATCTTCATCATCATCCATATCAGGCCATTCAGTCTCATCATCAACATCAAAGCCATCATTTGATACATTTTTCTTTGTCGCATTATCCTTCCCATATTTCCCAGGTCCAGAATTTTGATCCACTTTGGTCACAGAATCTTCGCATATGCAGGTAGATGGATTCTCATGGAAACTACCTCTACCTGGTCTAATCTCCTTTGGCTCCCCCATAAAGCCTTTCTGGAAAGTACGGACCCTAGAAGCAAAAACTTCCCAAGTCATGTTGCTTCTGCTCAAGAATAATCGAAACAGCTTTTTAGCATTTGGACGAATGGTTGGTTTGTGCCCAAAGTATCTCCTACAAGGAAGTGCTCATAAAGTTAACAGGAGATATAGGCAATAGTGATCAACTGAAAAGAGAAAAAGGACGCAAATGAAACCTGACATACCTTCGCCCAGCTAATATTTTAGCCATATTACCATTGTTATTTGTCACAAATACATCACTTTCATCACAAACAATAAAGTCAAGTGCAGCCATGCGAGAAGAAAATGAAGAAAATGGTTCTAGTTCTTCTTTGGTAGAAATAGTATCTTTAGAATGGAAGTTAGGAAACAACGCTTTGAGAGGTGCCAATGTTTCTTCCCCTCCATATACTTCTCCCGACGCAACATAGATATGAACATCAGAACCATATCCCAATGCCCTTAGCATGAGACCAACTTCTTCTGGGGTTAATGGACATTTTCCCTGTCTCCTTTGCTTATCAGGATTGCTTCCCTGCATATTAATATTGCTCAGCCTTATTCACTAGTCCATACCTAGCAGTGGGAATGAGTTGAGCTACAAGTAAAATATTTAAGCTCTGACTTAAGCTCATTTCTTTTACTAAACAACCAAGCTTAGCTTTTAAACTTGATCATAAGCTTAACATTAAAAACTCATGTGTGTGTGTGTATATATATAGGGAGAAGTATTTCTACAGCCACTTTAGATATTTGTCTACAGCTACCCTTTTTAACTAAGTATAACCGGTCATACTTAGTTATAACAATAAAACTGTTCTTTTTTATCTTTCCTCGCTGACGTGGCGGAGAGAAAAAATGCAATTTTAATGTATGACCAGTCATACTTAGTCAAAAAAAGGTAACTGTAGACAAGCTTATCTAAAGTGGCTGTAGAAATGTTTTCCCCATATATATATATATATATATATATATATATATATATATATATATATATAATGAGAATTTGAGATAAGAAAATGGACATAGACAGTAGTTTATATTTTCATTTTACTTAATAAATTGTAATTATATTTAAAGAATTATAATTACCTAACTTTCATGTTTAAAGATTCTTTTACTCTATCTCTTCTTAATTTTACTTCACCTTCTAGCATAAAAATGTCTACTAAATACTCAATCAATATATTTTAAAAATAGTTCAAAAAGAGATTTAATAAACTAAAAAAATAATAATCAAGTTACAAATGAGCTAAACTACCCAGCTCAGCCTCCATATTTTTAAACAAGCCAAGCCCAAGCTTTAAATTTGGCTCGTTTAAATAAATGAGTGAAGCTTGAGTATCATGCACACTTCTTCCTCTCTCTTTTTTTTTCCAACCCAAGCCTTAGCTTCAAGTGCTTGGCTTGGCTAGATATGTTTACACCCCACCTATACCGTTTTAAGAATCAGCTTCCATATGCAATCATAGTTAGGAATATTCGTTCTTCACAGTTCACAGAGTAATGTCTATTTTCTTAGCATTTTGCTACTAATAGCACGGAAGTTTATTCAGATGTTAAAGACATTGCTGACATTCATTCTACGATAACATGCAGTTAGGTCTACATATCCAGTGTAATCATAACAGATATTAATATTGAATACTAGGTGGTTGCATGTGCATCCAAGCATAAAAAAAAACTACAAGTTGAATAAGATGTTATGACATTTTCAATATTTCCTAATAAATCATGGTTACTAGTTGTTGAAATTATAGGGATTTAGGTACAAAGGCAGGAAAATGCTCAGAATAATAAAATTATATTGAGATTTTTGTGAATGATGTGATATAAACTACTAAGCACTAATCCTGATTAATAATAATACTATCCTAATTAAATAAGAAAAAAATCATTAAATATAAAGAAATATCAAAATAATCTTAGGAGATCATTTAAGGTAATCTAAACTATTTTAAGATATGATCTTAATATTATAAGATAAATTCCAGATATTCTAACAGAAGTATAACATTTAACATGTAATCCTTACATGTAGTGTTTTCCACCTCCTCCTTATTGCGCGCAGTTCCTTTTGCTCCTTCTCTCCTCCACCATAAGCACATCCAGAAAATGCAAGCATATCGGGTTCAAATCTGTAAAAGAAAATCCAGTAAGATTTAGAAACCATCTCAATAATTATTCAACATAGCTTACTGCATCTTATATGGAAAAGCCATTGCTTCTTATCAACAAAACAATGAACAAAAGCTTCACCGGTGCCAATCAAAGTCCAAAGCCTTATCCATTGAAGAAGACGGTTAATGGATTCAAGCAAACCAAGAAGAGACTCCAGTGCCTATTTCTATTTCATGAGGATTTCGAATAAAAATGGAAATTACAAGTAGAAGAAAAAAAAGAATCCTAGATAAAATCGAAAATGATATCGCGATGGGAAAGCATGGAGGATAAATAATAAAGGCAAGGGTAGCAAAAAGATTGAGAAATTATAATATCATAAAATAATATAATTTATTTAGTCCATATATTTGTTAGAATGGCCAGTCCTAGAAAATTATGATATAAATTATAATATACAACTTTGTAGTGACTATTCAGCACTGATTAGTACAATTCTAATTCACCCTTATTAGCACTGATATATATCTTGTCACAAATTGTCCAATGCATGTCAACAGAATGTTGAATTTGAGAACAGATTTTACAACAGCGACATGAAAATATATTAACTATTAAGAAGCCAACCTAAGTTCAAAACTTGATTCCGTCATGTGTAAAATTTAAATTCCCCTTCCTGAATGAATACCATTCAATTAAAATGACAAGACTATCTCAGCTATCCCACATGCGAATGGTTAGTCGAATGGTACAAGCTGGGTGTTGAAATGTACATAATTTCAATTTCAGTGTAGTAGCTTATTAAGCTACCAAGGGCTGAAAGAAAGGAAAAACCCTTATATATCCTTTGCATAAGTCTGAAGGGCCGGCTTGGCTCAGCGGTAAGCTTGCTTGCCGTGGTGTGTCAGGTCGCGGGTTCGAATCAGTCTCTCTGCAAAAAGCAGGGGAAAGACTGCCTAGAGTATTCCCTTCCCCAGACACTCACGAAGTGGGTATTTGAACTGGGTCGGCCCTTTTATCCTTTGCATAAGTCTCAATTTCAAGAAGCAAGTCCCATAATTTATTCCTTCACAAATTTGCCAAGTAAAAAAAAAAAAAAACCTCAAAAACCTATTCCATTAAACAAATTCCATTTACAAACCAATTTTGAAATTAATCGCAGAATTAGCCATTTTATCAGAGCTAACCAGGTTACTGTCCCTTAGTCAGACAGTTCAAAAACATCAGGGGAATAGAGACAATGTCCAGCTAATCATCCTATTTGACTCTATACCACGTCAAATGCCACACTTTAGTCAAAACAGAGATACTTCATGACACTGATCATTCTTGTATTTCAAAATTGTACAAAACAATTGGATATTTTAGCGTTGTACTTAAAAAACACATTTAATAGGGATACCAGCAGGAATATAAATACACATGTATTACAGCAGTGTAAGAATTGATCCAGCTTCGACATGAATGTTTACAAGGGTTTGTACATAAGAAAATGCTTGCCAAGAACAAGGATCCACACATTTATGTCTCACTATATTCTAGAGTTTTATGGTCATCACATAAACTAAACTAATTGATAAAAGAGACTAAAATTTGTGAATTTAATAGAATAGATAACCAGGTTATAAAGGAAAGAAAACCAATTAGACTACCTGAGGTGCAATGCAATATAATGTTTGCTTCTCATCCTCATTTGATGGACCAATTTTTGACCCATTGCAAGTATTGGATTGGTAAATCTTAGAGCATGGTAATTAACTCTGCATCTCAGCTTCTGATACTCTGTGTCCAACCTGTTTGCAAGCCTGTAGTCAAACTTGTTGAGCTGAACAGCCTGCCACAAAATAAAGCAAAATAAATACTTTTTGGGGATAATGAAATATTCAAACAATATGCATATCAAAAAAACTTATCAGAACTTAAATGTATTAATCATACATTTAAATATAGATTTTTTTACTCAGTTTCCATAAAATATAAACAGATCAAAACTCAAAGTTCATTATAATATGGTGAACAATTACTAAATGGCAGATAAATTTAATACATTTATAACTTATAAAAACTAATAAATATGCAGATGTGCTCGATCCAAAACCACCGGCATTACTATAGCAATAAAAGCAACAGTTGGTGCTGACTAGTGCTCTCATGCATTCATGAACTTTCTCAAATTACTTAAAGTTTCAAGCACACAAAACATAAACCAAAAATCACTCTAAGAAAATTCAACAAATACAAACAAAATTTTAAATTTAGGTGTAATTTGTCTAACACGGAAAAATTATTTAGCTAAAAGTCAGAATGTGTCAAGCGTCATTTCAAACCAAAATTTGAAGCTGTTAGGTGAATGCCACATTAATATTTTTATATTATATTTCTCTAACATGACCTCTCATACTAGAGCTCATTGAGCTTAACCAGTGGATAATGCACAGACCCACCTATCTATGCTAAAAAACTTAACAATATTTAATTATTTATCAATAGAATGAAGGCGGTGAAGATCGAACTCATAAACTTAGTCACAGAGGCTCTGGTATCTTGTAAAGAACCATTTTAACCTAAAAGCTTAAACGGTTAGGTGAAGACCACATTAATGGTTTTACATTATATTTCTCTAACAAAAGCAAAACAACTTGGATTTAAGTAGGTTAAAATTAGGGAACTTCAAGGGTGGCATTGTGCCATTTATGGGATTTTTTGGTTTATGTGGTTGGAAAGGAATGTTGTATCTTAAACCGTGTATGTTTACCTTTGAATTTGCTTTGGTATAGAATTGTTTAGATGGCTTCTCTTTGGTGTTCAGACACGGTTTAATATCAGGAGACTATCGGACAGCTCTTTTACACTGATTAGTTTTATAAGACTTCTGTTTCTGTGTATTTGTTTTGGTTTTGTTTTTCTGGTCTAAGGATTCCTTATCCTCCATCTTTTTGTACTGTTTTTTGTTTCTAATTCTAATACAACTTTTGTAAAAAAAATAAATAATAATAATTAGGGAACTTCAGGATTGGTAGATCTAATGAATGAATGGTAGTTGGTAGGCACTTCTGCCATAGATTTTAAATATCTAATGAAGGAAGAATAGAGATAGCCTAGCTTGACTCATAGGGTACTTTGAGCATACTAGCATAGCACACATGGGGTTTAAGTGCATCAGACAACCTAGAGAAGGAAACATGCTGAGGGACTATCTGTTTTAATGAGATTATCTTCCATTCGGTTCACCTCTCTCACTGGTGCCTTTACTGGTCTTTTTCAATTGTATCGTTGATTCATGTCATAAACAGTTCAAGTTTTACATTGGCTACCAAGTACCTAATACAACCCTCCTCTTTTAAAACTGGCTGTGGGAAGTTTGACAAAAATGTATGAAATAGGCAGAGTTTCAGAATAGAAGTGGAACTGAAATAAAGAGAGCTAAATTAGCAACTTCCAAACAAAAGAAACATACATTTTAGGACCTAATTTAGCTCCCATAAATCAGCCTACATCAAATTAGACAATATTGATCCTCGAGTCCTTTGTCCCCATTTGTGTTGAGAATTTCTGAAATTCCATAGCACAGAGTTTTCATATTTGCTTTGGAAAAGTAACCTATATTGATGAGAGGCTAGTTGGGTATGTAGATTTGAGTATACGGCATCTTCCAAGTAACAAATAACAATCAAGCTAAGGGATGAAGATGACTCCTCCCCGTAAAGAGAATCTAATAAATTGAAGAAATATATGAAATATTGGCAACAGAAGTAGTTTCAGCCAGGAAATAAAAAACTTACATGTTTCTTCAGGAGTACAGGTAATATGCGAATTATATAACATCTTTCATTACACTTCCTTGGAACACGCATATTGTATGGAGATAATGTTTTCCCACCCTTTCTTGGGAGTTCCTTGATTATTTTGACATCTTTTGACAGATAGGAGATAAACCAATTGACATCAAAGATCTCTGAGAAATTACTGCAAAAGGCAACATATGATATCATTTCACTTAATCACCACTGAGAATGATACAACACTTCAATCCTTGGACGACCCAGTCGGATAAGAATAGCACAATTGTACAAATAGGCCAGACAATAAATTTTCCTTCCTTAACTGACCTAGAATCTTTCCAGAAAGATTTTTGATCTAATTTCGGAACAACAAGAGTGGCATTCAAGATTCGTGCAGCAACAACAGCGTCTGTAATCTGCCAGTTGCAAAAATGGAAAAGTAAGCATTGACAGCTGACTATGCAGATACTTTGCAATCAATAAGTGCATCTACGACAATTATCATATACATCAGTAAATTAATCTGGTTTCCACTTTCACTTTTAAACAGAGGCATATGCATATTTTGCTTCTTTTGAGTTCATTTCACTTTTCTTTTTTTCTTTTTTCTTTTAAAAAAAAAGCTATGGAATGAAGTATATTAATCGAAAGGTTAAAAACAGACCCTCTTTTTTATAGAAACAAAAACCAAAACATCAAATACTCGCTTGACTGTAATAATGCAAGAGTCTAGAAAAGAAAAGTACCCCAGTTCTTTGTTGATTCAATCCTCCACTTGTTTCAATCATCAAATATCGATTAGGCTGTGTAATCACTTGAGCTTCTGCCATAAGAAAAGCATACTCATCGGTAATGATTAAACAAATCTAAGTAGCACATAGGAGTTCAAAACTCAGAAGATAAATACATATTTCCCAAACTTCAAACTACTAGTACATGGCAGCATTAGATTACTGAAGTGATATGTATATTGCAATGAAATACGCACTTGGAAAATTGTTGCTCGCATCGCTGCATCCATGGAAGTGCTCGGAATTCATAGAACTCCACACATGGCGATCCAACTTTCCTCCATCGCTCTGCTCATTAAATTAAAATGTTAAAAAAAAAAAAAAAAACAGAGCTCAACGGAATTAAGATCCAACGTATAGAAGCTAAACAAGCCTAACCGGAACACGGAACGTGGGAATTGCAATTGCGTAATCCGTTTCAACGTTAACCTAGAAAATAATTGCAGAGAAAACAAAAAAACAGGTAAGGAATTCGCATAGTGACTCAGTAATAATTATCAGTTTTATTAATCGAAATGGAGTATCGTACCGAGGAGTGGTGGATATGATGGTTATCGTTAGGAGAAGGAGAAAAGAAAGTGAGGAGAGAGAAGAGAACAAGTAGAGCGGCGGCGATACCAGAAATGACCGGAACCATACGATTGTTATAGCGGTGGCGCCGCCGCTGAAATGCCATTACAAATGCTTCGGAAATCACAACAGAACAGAACACAAAGAGCAATTTACTAATATGTGAAAACGCCAAGAAGGTAAAGAGATAGATATATGATGGCACACCGCCACAACATAGAAATTGAAAAGCCCAGTGGCATGAGTGCCACACTCACTCTCACACACTGCATATACTTTTCTTGGTTTTCACTCTAGATATTATGCTTCCTTTTTTCCATCTCATCAACACGTGCACTGTCTTACACATGACACAAAATCGCACACTGTTGAGTTAATGGATCACCATCTCAGTCACTGTCGATGAATTAAATATACATAATAAAAGGGTTCGTTTTTTACTAGATAATTTATGGGTTTTATTATTCTCAAATAACATAAGATAGTTTATCTTAGGTCGTAGAGAGAAAATAGGTGGGTCCCACTATTACAAGAAAAAAAAGTGGAGTACGGAAATCGAAGTGAGAGAAAATGAGAGATGATATCTTATGTAAAAGAAGAGTAATATTTCCCATAATTTATTTACATTGAGTCCAAAATAATAGAATTTTGATTTAAAAATTAAGGTGTTTTTTTAATTATAATTTATTTCAGAGTTTTCCATTATAATTTTTTAAATTTTCAACTCAAAACGATTTCGTTTTGAAACGAATATATATAATTTATTTATATTGATGGTAAAAATATTAAAGCCATAATAAAATATAATAAATATAAAATTAGAATTATTTTAGTTAATTAAAGTTGGTTTAGTAGCAATTGTTATAATCTATAATTATCATAGTTTAGATTTGAATTTCATTAATAATATTTTATCCAAAATTATACAAAATTGATTGTTTCTTAAAATAAATTTGATGCCAACAGGTAGGGGTGTTAACGGGTCGAGCCGAGCTGAGTTTTAATCTTAACGAGTTAAGCTTGCATTTAATATGTGCAAATAACGTTATTTATTTGAAATAATTGGACCATATCATGACATCATTAACTATGATACGGACAACTATACAAATCTAAGACTCCACAATTATTGAACTATGAAAATGTATTTTTATTATTTATTTTTAGTTGGTATTTTAAAAAAAATTATTTTAGATTCAATAATTTTTATTTAAATCAAGGATCACTTAATGATTGAGGTTTGAGGTTGAGACAGACAAGTCGTATACTCCACAATGCGTGGTTGATGTGTTGGATTAAAGAAAAAATTGCACTGCATTTTTTTTTTTTTTTGGTAGAAAACTTGCACTGCATTTTAAAACTGAAGATCAACTAATTACAGTTTGGCTTTTTTCTTTTTCTTTTTCATATTGCTTGTAGCCATATAAATTTTTTTGTACGTAAGTTATCTCCAACTGTCATGAAATGAAAAAATCAAGCACATCTATTAAGTGTAGTGATTTTTTTTAATTTATCAACAATTTTATTGATTATTCAACTAATTTGATCTACTCCGGCAAAATTATAAGGGTATCAAAATTCTCCTTATTAAACTTTTAACACAACTCTTGATCATAACATTTTTTCCTTGGCTGATTATAATTGATGAATCTTTTCTGCAAGTGATTTGATGCAGTTTTTACTCATAAGTTTTCACTGGATTAAAATAATGGGTATTAAGTCAAATTTTGTGTAAAAAGATTTTCATATGTAGAAGACATGTACCTTGTGTGTGAAGTGAAATACTTTACTTTTAATAATGTGCAGTTATACACTGATTATAGATTAATTTTTAAACTCATGCGAATAAACTGTCCCCATGACAGATAATTATTCTGCATCTCAGACATGTAACGGATGGTTATGTTTTCTTGAAACGTGTGGTTATGTTATGTCCGTAAAAATAAATCATTAAACAAGTGTCAACAAAATAAAAGACGTGGAATAAATAGTAAAAACAAGTGTCACAAATAAATCTCAAATAGTTGGTCATATATTATTAATTTGACAATTTATTGTTTTTGTTATTTGGCAAAAATACATAATAATACATATCAGAGAACTTCAGCATCTTCCAAAATGATCAGAACTTGTCCCCTAAAATATCTTTGAAAATTTGATCACCTGCGCAATGCTGGAGCAAGGACAATGTCAACACTTGACACCAGACATGATATTAGCGTCTTCATGTGTTTCCCCAATCCTGAAACCCCAACATTGTATGGAGGCTTCCCTAAAGAAAATTCACATGTAGCAGCAGAACCTGTTTATCGTATGTATAACACAGTTCAATAACCAAGAAAATTGTCTCCATTAAAACCATCAAGCAACTGTATGCACAAGAGGGTATCTTGATAGGACTCAAAGGCTCACAATTGCTCTCCTCTTAAGGAACTACCCACTAGCCTCTTCTTAAGGAATTGTAATTCGAGTCTTTTAGCCCATAGGCTTTGATCAGCTGATTCGCATATTGGGAATCCAACTACAGCAGACCATCTTAAATTCAACAACCCAACTACAAGTACATCTTCAGAATCTTCAAATAATTTAAGTATATGTGACTCATCAGCCAAATCTTCAGCAAGGATGAATTCATCCACAAAATTTTTCTTCTGTCTAAGTATGTTGCCATCCATAGACATCATACGCAAACTTAAAACTTGCAATGCTTCAATTGCGGTATTGTGAAAACCAGAGTTTACATATGCAGAGAAGACATAGCCGCATGTTGCTGGATTAGGCTGAATTTTCTCTCGGTGCATGCACTCCACAATAAACTCAATTACATCAATCCTTCCCTAATTCATGGAAGAAATTATAAGACAAAAAAATTAGGTCATACTATAAATTTTCATTTAAAAAGGAAGAAAGCAAGCACAAATAGACTTTTCATCAGGGTAGAAAACTAGATACTTGTTTTTTTCCCCAGATACCAAGGACTAGCAAGCGAAGTGTGAAGAAATTATAACCATTATCCAACATGAAACATGGTAATTATAGCAGAACATTTGCAGTTCCTTAAGAAAAATACTATATTAGCCATAATTTTTTATAGAACGAGCTGGCATTGTTATTGACTCTTGGATGGATGAGTGAGCCCTACCACTTTATCCAACAACCATCCTTAAATCTTGACAAATTTTGGCTGAATTCTATAAAATTTTCTGGCTGTGTAGCATTACTCATTTCTTGATCATATATACGAGTTCGAAACAGATTCTTTTTCTTCTACCTTTTATCCCCCTTGTATACAGAAAGATATTAATATGAAAGACATAGTACCTGGTAACATGCTTTTCGAAGAAATGTATTAAACAATACCACATCAAGTTGGATGCCATCCAATCTAAGTCGTTCCAAAAGATTCAGGGCTTCATTAAAGTTCTCATTTTCCAACAAAATCTGAAGCAAACAAGCTCAGTATCAAGTTGGATACAGAGCTCAAAAAATAAATTTATAAATTGTAAGACGGACATCATGGCAACACATGAACAAAGAATTAAGATATCAGCATGCACGCAATGGGCAGTGTACAACATATGATACATGCATCAGTTATAACTCAATTTGCATAATGATCAATCTTGTAATTTTTGCAACATTTTGCTGGTAAATTAATTCCTTCTCAGGACAAGATAAGCAGTAAAATGGGCAATAAGGTCCAGATGAACCAAAACCAGATGATCCAGAAGAACACCTATGCTTTCCTTGGGTAGTAAGAAACAAATTTTGAATGTTCAGAAGAACACATATATGAGCAAAGATTTAGTGGATTTTGTATGTTCAAACTCCATCCAGCTTAATATGTCCAAAGTTATAAGAAAAAATAAATGCTTCAAATATTGTACACTATGAGCATGAGGAATGTAACTCAGGAGAGAACTGCAGAAAGACTCCTGAAGTATCATTTCAAAAAAATAATATTTTATTTAGTAAACCCCCTATATGCTGCACAAATTATGTACCAATAGAAATATGTCACACCAGATTGGCGCATTTGTACTTGCAGGTTGACTACTTGACTTGCGGAAGGGGATTAGGAAGTTCATTAAATTACTTTAAAATCCTGAACCTGTGCATTTTACTCTCTTCATATAAAACAAGTACAATTGCAAAAACCTTGACAAAATGGTAATAATTTGGAAAACATTATCAGAGGTTAAACGAAAATAACCTTAATGAGAGTAGTATATGTACAAGTCATTGGACAGAACCCTTCACGTATCATCACCGAAATCAGCAAAGAAGCAGATTTGTAACTACTTAGGACGCTACAACAGTCAATCATTATATTGTATGTTTCGGAATCAGGTTGGCAGCCACATAACTTCATCTTCTTGAAAATTTCAATTGCCATGTGACTCTGCATATCAAGTGGAAGACATTATATGTTAGAGAATAATATAAACCATTAAAAAGGCCCTCACCCAACACCTTAAGATTTTGGGTTGAAGTGGTTCTTTACATGTTATCAGAACTTCAGTGATCACAAGGTCCCAAATTCAATCTTCACCGCTCCCCACTTGTGAAATTAAATAAGCATATGGTAAACCAAAAGTAAAAATAAAAAAATTGGGCCTATGCAATATCAACGCTTCAAGCCCAAAGGGCTCTTGTGTGAGGGGATGTATTAGAGAATAATATAAATTATTAAAAAGGCCCTCACCCAACACTTTAAGGTTTTGATTTGAAGTGATTCTTTTACATTATATTCCAGCAAGACATGCTGATCTACAATGGAGAAGCATATAGAAGGATCATTGTGTTATTTTAAGTTATTATGTTATTATTAGAATTTTAGAATTTCCTCTTATTTAAGAGATCTTTCATTACTTTTAGGGATTTTATATTTAATTAGGAATTATCAGGATTTATCTTGGATTTTATATTTATAAGGGATTATGATTTATCAAGGATTTTATTATTTTAGGGTTATAAATACCCTTTAGGTGCCTTATGTAATTCAAACTTTTGCATAATTGATTATTGATATTTTGTTTGAGTCGGATGAGCACTCCTCCATAAAAAAGCACTCTACTTTTGTTTTTTAAAGAGGACTACCCTTCAAAGAGCACTTCTACCATTGCGTGCGACATTTTTCATGGATTGTATATTCTGGTGCTACTAATCATATGACTTGTTGTGCTGACCTATTTCTCTCTCATTATCTTATTGTTGGTACTCATACTATAGTCGTAGCTAATGGCTCTCACGCATCAGTTGCAGGTTCTAGCAACATTTGAAGTCAACTTTTCTTACATCTAAAAAATGCTCTTTATCTTCCTTAACTCTCCACCAATCTTCTTTCCATAAACTTACTAAAAATCTCAATTGTACTGTAAACCTTTTTTCCTACCCACCGTGTTTTTCAGGATCTCACCATGGGGATGATGATTGGTGTTGCCTAAGGAACAGGGAGGATCGTATTATCTCATTCCAGAATTTGCTGTAAATGGTACTAAGGATCAAATATTGATGACTTGTTGTCAGTCTACTTCAGAATCTCCAATTAGGCTTTTCATCATAAGCGATTGGGCACCCTCCATTTAATCTACTTAAGTCTATGTTTCTGTCTTTATTTGTCACAGCTTATTCAATCTTTCCAATGTGATGTTTGTGAATTTGCAAAACACGATCATGACTTTTTCATTCTAGTACAATAAAATGCAATAAAAAGTATTGAATCTTTTGCTATTATACATTCTGATGCTTAGTGTCCTTTTAAGGTTCTAAATGTTTTTGGTTCTAAATGGTTTGTCTCTTTTATTGATGGTTGTACTCGAGTAACCTAGATATTTTTCATGAAAGACAAGTCAAAGGTACCACAGTTGTTCATCCAATTTTATCATATGATTGAGACACAATTTCGAAAAGGTATTAAACGTTTTGAGATCAGATAATGATACAGAGTATGTAAACCAACACCTTTCCAAATTCATTAAACATAAAGAAATGGTTCATGAACTTACAAGTGTGGACACCCCTCAGCAGAATGGAGTTGCTGAGCGAAAAATTGCCATTTACTTAAGTTACCTGAGCATTACTCTTTTGAACATCTGTACCCAACTGTTATTAGGGAGAAGTCGTGTTAACTGTAGCTTATCTGATCAACTGCTTACCCTCGCAAGTTCTTGACCATATAAGTCTTACTCATTCCATGACCTTCTTTCCCTCTGCTACAATTATGCAAAGTCTTAAACCTTGAGTTTTTGGGTGTAATGCCTTCATCCATATTCATAAACAACATAAGAGTAAATTGGACCACTGAGCTATTAAATGTATCTTCCTTGGTGATTATCCCAACAAAAAGGGATACAAATATTATCTTCCTCCAAGTTGTAAGTTTTTTGTCTCAATGGGTGTAACTTTCCATGAACCTGAGTCATTTTCCCTCATCTTCACCTTTAGGGGGAGAACATTCTGAAGCTTGATCAATTTTCTTCTTTGAGTCTGAGTCTTACTTTACCATTACCCATACCTCCGAATCATTCTCTACTTCCCCAAGCTCCTTCCTTGAGGGGAAATGTTGTAAATATGAAAAATATTTGTAGTTATTTGTTTCCTTTATTTGCCCGATTATATTAGGATTTAGGTTTATTCCTTTACGATTTAGGATTTAGGATTTAGATTATATTTAGGATTTCGGATTTAGGTTTCTTCCTTTAGACCATTTAGTTTCTCTATAAATATTGCGACCCCATGTACTTGTTTTCTCAATTCTCAAAGCGAATAATATTTCAATTTTTCTCCTTTCAAGTTAATGTGTTTAACTCTCCGGAGACAAGTTCTTTTGAAGGGGTAAAATGATGTAGAATGGAGCAGCATATTGAAGGATTTTTGTGTTATTTAGGAATTATTATGTAATTATTAGAATTTCTTCTTTTTTAAGAGATCTTTCATTATTTTTAGGGATTTTATATTTGATTGGCATTATGATTTATCAAGGATTTTATTACTTATAGGTTATAAATACCCTTTAAGTGCCTTATGTAATTCAAACTTTTGCATATAATTGATTATGGGATTTGATTTTCTCATGTTGCATGAGAATTCAATTCTCATATTGTGACTCAACTAGTGGTGGGCCCCATATTTATTAAAAGAAGAAAAAGAAAAGAAAAATTTTGCACGCAAATCGAAGAGTCACTAACATAAGAGTTGAATTCTCATGCAACATGAGAAAATGTTTTCCCATTGATTATAGATATTTCATTTAATTCAGATAGTACTGGAAACTTAAGACTGAGGAGCAATCCGCCCCAGAGGAGCACTCCAGGTTTGTTTATCAAAGAACTACTCTTGATTTATCAATCAGGCGAGTAGTATGCCAAGAGGAGTACTATTGGACTGTCCTACATCACATGTATAATAACACACCTACTTCACAAAGCAGGCTGTCAAAATAGAGTAAGTAATGGTGTAAAAGTCACTTACTTCTTTGGCTTCAACAAGATAATGCAACACAATGTTGTACATATCTGTTCCCAACGAAGGGTTTCTATAAATAAAAAGATTCTCTGCCACATGTAAATACTGGATCAGCTCCCTCATCATCCCTTCTTCTCCAAGGGCTTTCAACTGAAAAGAACCAAAGGTCATAGCCAAGTCATAAGCAATGTAAATGGACAAGATACCAATCCTGTCCTATCTAACCCAGCTTGGAGAGCAATTAAACATCAAACTCTTAATCATAACGTTAGCAATTTAATTCGACCTTTGCTACCCAACATTCACATCTCTGCAACTCTTAGCTTTTATGCTCTTGTTGGCACTTTGCTACCCAACATTACTACAAAGCATTACTACACTTGTGGGCTATTATTAAAATTTTCCTTTGACTTTAAGAGACACCTTCAATCACAAATAACACCTAAGGCATTCCTCCATTTCATTCCATCCTTGGGTTTACATCTTAATTACTAAACAGAATAGGCAAACAAGATAAGCATGATTTTGACATAGAGGGGTCTAACTAATCCACACTCTAGTAACAAAACATTTTGTTTTACGTTAATTGAATCCCAGGACATGTTATTGACTACTCGGTTGACTACCACCACCACCCCATTTTCAAATTCAAGTAGAAGGAACTCAGGAAATTACATCATCATTAAGTTATGTGCAAAAAGGAAACATGAATTTAACTTACCAAGTTTCTGATTGAAAGATGACTATGCTGAATGCCATTTTTGGCCATATCCCTTTCTATAGCATTTATTCTTTTAGCAGCATCCACCTGTGACAGCATATTACCGTCTTCATATGGGGCATTTACTATACCAAATAACGAAAATAAAAGCTCGTATGTCCTGATATTAGGTAAAACTTTCATCTGCTTCATTTTGGCAAACACTCGCACAGCACGTTCAGGCTGATTCTGCAAATTTTGATTAGATAAATAAAATGTAAGCCATTTATAAAATCTAAGGGCAACTAAGAGGGACGGACTTGCAAGAGATAGTTCAGTTATAAATTCAGTTCCTCATCCTAATTGGTGCTCTATCATGCAGCCTATTGATGAAAAAATGACTTATTTAATATGCCATTGCAACAAATCCAAGCCAAACAAACAATAATCAATCACATAATAGTAATAAAAGCTCATTCATTGATTGAAGACCCCAAAATTATTAACCGTACAAGAAAATTATCCAGTGTGTAGAAATATATATAGAAATATCGATAGTGTTGTCAATATTTATAATTCACGTATTTATTAACTAGAATTAGTGTTTCCTCAATATAGTTATTGGTTTCTTTTCTTCGGCACATTAGTCTCTATATATTCCCTAACCCTATGTACATAAGCAATAGTATTTTAGTTTTCTCCTTTCAAGTTGGTTTTAGAGCTTCTATGATATAGGGGTCTAGAGTTTGGTTCCTGCCGCCCCAATCTTCTCTTTTTTTTGAATAAAAAGTTTAATTTCTATTTTCAAACCCTAAAAAATGGCTTTTGGTGTAGTGGGCCTATATAAATTGTCATTGCTTCAAACCCTAAAAACAGGACTCTTGGTGTGGTGGTCCTATAAATTGTCCACACTTCTATCCAATGTTTTAAAAACCGGATCGGACCGGCCAGGTCGACCCGGGTCTCGGTGACCCGTTGGGTTCCCCGGTTCGAGCTACCCTTTGAACCGGTTACGCAGTCGACTCGGCCGGGTCTTGGTGACTCGGCGAGTTACAGGGGACCCGGTTTGGACCGGTCAAAGGTTTTTTTTAAAAAAAAAAATAAGTGCTATAAAATGAACGACGACGTTTTCCAACCTTTGAGTTTCATACTTTCATCCAAAAAAACCTAAATCACTCTCATATCTCATTGATTGTCGTTCTTCACTGACTAAGATTGGCGTCACTCTCATATCTCTCTTTTTTGTCTTAACTCTTAAGGCTGCATAACCATTTGCTTGAAGAAAGTCAGTGGCTGAAATTGAAGAAGTAAATCGTTGTTATCTATTTCTCTCATTGGGATTATGGTCACTCAATCTGCTCCCATTCCACAACTGGTTTGATAATTTTGGTTTATTAATCAACACCTAGCATTTTGTCTTTTCTCTGTTGCAATTTTTCATTCTAACTTTGCTTAAGTTGTTATTATTAATTATTGTTGTTGCTATTACCTACCTACGTGCTTCGGAGAAAAAAATCAACGGAAATATTTTGAGAGTTCTATTGATTTAAAAAATCAGGCTTTTTTAACAGGTTTACAATGATCTTTACTAAACTGAATATCCATATTTTTATAATAGCATAGCCAATTCACAATTTTTAATGAACCAAATTTGAAACATTTTAGATGAAAAATGAGAGGGATATATATATTGACAGTTTTCTTATGTGAATTTTTAATATAAGTAATATATTTAATTTTTTAATATGTGAACAATAAATCCGGTTCAACCCGGTTGAACCAGTGACCCAGTAACTCGACCGAGTCAATGACCGGTCCGAGTTTTAAAACACTGCTTCTATCCTACAAGGATCTTGGCGTGTGAGGGGATATGTTAAAGGGCCGACCCAGTTCAAATACCCACTTCTTGAGTGTCTGGGGAAGGGAATACTCTAGGCAGTCTTTTCCCTGCTTTTTGCAGAGAGACTAATTTGAACCTGCAACCTGACACACCACGGCAAGCAAGCTTACCGCTAAGCCAAGCCGGCCCTTCTGAGGGGATATGTTAAGGAATAGTATAATATAAAATCATATCACCTAACTGCTTAATTTTTTGGATTGAATAGGTTTTTTACATATAACAACAAAATAGTTTCCTTATTTTCTTTTTATGTACATTAATTATTGTACTATAGTACTTCACCTTACGCTAGCATATTATTCAGTAATATAAACAGGATGCCAAAGAAAGTGTAATGCATCGACTCATTCACATATTTTAGGGTTTCTCTATGGTCCTTCTCTCTCAACACAAAACATCAAAATTAGATATGTTTTAAGGTGAACTAATTTTAGTCTTGCAAACAATAAAATGGTAAAAACCACAATTTTGTTTTGAAGTTTCATATTTGAGCTCACCAGTACATCACATGCTGCTAGCAAAGCATTGTAAGGATGTGGATATAGACATTCAGAAATCTGATTCAGCAAAGCTTCAGCTAAATCTAGTTGCAGTGCTTCGCTGCAACTGATTGAAAGTGTAGCTAGAGTTGGATCATATGGCTTCAAATTCTTCTGCTGCATTTTTTCTAGCTGCAAATTATATGAAAATAATTTAAGGCATGAAAATTCTCTTTAATCAAAATGAGTTTCAGCACGCACAAGGTCATAGAGCTCTACGCCACACTAGATATCATATTCTATTAAAAGAGAAGGAAACAAAAGGCATATGATGTAATCTGCATGATTAAGATACTCAATGGATGCACTAATATATAACTGAATAAAAGGAGTTACACATGAATAATACATTATGTGGGACTTTGTCGTTCACACTAAACTATTCTATTTACAACATTCTCGATTTCCCCTCCACCTGGAGCATATAAATAGTATGCGCCAAGCTTGTTAATATGTAATCTATTTGAGGACCTCTCAAAGACTTAGTGAAGACATTCGTCGGTTAATCATTTGAGTTGACGAATGTGCGACGATCTCTCCTGAAATGACTTTCTCTCCGATAGAGTGACAATCTATTTCAATATGCTTAATTCTTTCATGAAACAATGAATTGGAGGCAATATGCAAAGCAGCTTGATTATCGCAAATAAGTGTTGTTTTAGTCTCTCCAAACTTCAGTTCCTTAAGCAGTTGTTTTAGCTAGATAAGTTCAAAAGTGATTGTGGCCATGAAATGATACTCTGCTTCAGCACTCGATCTGACAAACACACATTGTTTCTTACTTTTCCAGGAAACTAAGTTATTTCCAACCAATACACAGTATCCGAAAGGTGGATCTTCTTAATCAACATATGAGTATCCTGTATCCCACAACTCTAGTATGACTTTTGTCTCCATAGAAGAAACCTTTTCCTTGAGCTATTTTGATGTACTTGAGAATATGAATCGCTTCATTCCAATGATCTTCACAAGGAGAATTCAGGAATTGACTCACTACGTTGACCACAAATGAGATGTCTAGTCGAGTGATTGTGAGGTAGTTCAGTTTTCCAACTAATCTTTTATATCTTTGTAGAGTTGAAAATGGCTCCCTTTGATTTGGGAGAAGCTTAAATTTTGGATATATAGGAGTGTCAAATGGCTTTGCATTCAACAAATCACAATATCGAAGTGGGCCACCTCTTTTGCTAAGAAATATCAAAGTTTAACAAGATCTTTTGTCTGAAAAAGATGGCTGAAATGCTTTACCTAAGTAATGTCGTGATGATCATTACCTATAATGACAATGTCGTCAACATACACCACCGAATAAATGGATCCTAAGACTGAGTGATGAAAGAATACTAGTGGGTCAGCCTCACTTTGAGTCAAGCCAAACCACTTAACAACAGTGCTAAATCTTCCAAGACTGTTTAATGTCATATAAAGACTTGCAGAGACGACAAACTAAACTAGACTCCTCCTAAGCAACAAACCCAGATGCTGCTATATATAGACTTCTTTAGTAAAATTGCAACGAAGGAAAAGAGGCCAGCGATGGATAGATGCCATACTAAAGAAAAGGCGAATTGAAGTCATTTTCATCACAGGGGAGAATGTGACCCAATAATTCAGGCCAAACACCTAAGTGTATCCTTTAGCCACAAACTGAGTCTTAAGACGGTCCACTTAACCATCAGGAGCAACCTTGACACCATAGATCCACCTGCAACCAACAAATTTCCCAAAGGAAAGAGGAACCAAATCCTTAGTACCACTGCTTTGAAGGGCACATATCTCGTCAAACATAGCTTGTCGCCATCAAGAATGCGATACGGTCTCACATATAGTCTTAGAAATAGACACAAAAGACAAAGAAGATAGACAAGCACAAAGCAATGGAGATATGGGATGATAACTCAAAGTAACATAATGAGGTCAGGGATTACAAGAACTATGGATACCTTTGCGAAGAGCAATGGGCATGTCAATATCATAAGACAGGGTCAAAGCCGCAAGCAGAGATGGCGTCGGAGGAAAGGTCATAGGAACCTCATCAACAACAAAGTTTCAAGCAAGGGGCATAGGGGGACACAACTGATGGAGAAAAAACTATAAGGGTCGTTTAGAGGCTGAGACATCTAAAGTAGGAGGGGATATTGGTGGCGATAGTACTCAGCCAATACAATAGACAAAGGTGAAAGGGGAGAGACAGAGTCATTCGAAGAGGAGGCATAATCAAAGTATGGAACAGACTCAACAAAGATAACATCTGCGAGGACAAAATAACGATAAAAACTGGGAGAGTAACAACAATACCCTTTTTGTGACTGAGTATAACCAAGAAACACACATATGTGGGACTTAGTAGACAATTGGTCAAAAACAAAGCCCAGGTCATGAACAAAACGAGTAGAACCAAAAATGCGAGGGGCTAGGGAATACAATGGCTAGTGGATAAATAAAATCGAATGAGAGACTTGGTTATCAAGGAAAGAGGATGACATGCATGTTGATAAGATAACACCCAGTAAGAACTAAGAACAGCATCACCCCTAAAGTTGAAGAGGACATGGTCATGGAGTAAAAGGGTTGAGTAGTTTCAATAAGGTGACAGTTTTTGCGTTCAGCAACCCCGTCTTGTTGGGGTGTATGGGAATATGATATTTGGTGAAGAATGTCGTAAGGAAAATGTCTGAAATTGATAGGATAAATATTCATGGGCATTGTCACTATGAAAAGTGTAAATAGGAACATCAAATTGGGTGAGTATTTCAATGTAAAACTATTGGAATATAAAAAATAATTCGGTCCGATTTTTCCATTAAAAATAACCAAGTACATTGAGAGTAATCATCAATAAAAGTAATAAAGTACCGAAACCCCATTGTAGAATTAGTACAACTAGAGCCTCAAATATCTAAATGAACCAAAGTGAAAGGAGAGAAAGCACAACGACTAACACATACGGGAAACAAACATCAAGTACGTTTCCCTAACCTACAAGACTTATATGACAAACTAGATAAAGTAGACAAACATAACACCATTTTTTGAAGTTTTACACGGCTTGGATGACCCAACTGAACATTAACTATAAGAGAAGAGCCCAATGCAAAGCACACTGGGGATGAAATTGATAACTAACAAAGGCTATTGGACTCGGATCTAGCGCCAATCATACTCCCTGACCTACGGTCCTGCAAAATCATGAAAGTTTTAGTGAAGAAAATAATACAGTCAAGAGAGCGAGTTAAGCGACTAATGGAGAGAAGAATGAATAGAGAATTAGGGACATAAAGCATATTATCAATGGATAGAGGGAAAAAGTAGAAAAGTGTCAATCATAAGGGATTTGACCAATGAAACATTAGCCATGGTGATAGTAGGCAAGGAACCAGACGTAGAAAGAGAAGTGAATAAAGACTTATTACCTGAATTGTGATCTGATGCACCAGACTCTAGAATCCAAGGACTAATAGATTGCAATTGAGTGAAACTAGCAAAAGAATTATTCATGTGGCACACCAAATGACTGAGAATCAAGATAGGCTTGTGCCACATGAGTCGTGTGAGGAGGACAACCATGAAGGTCCCAACAACGATCAACAATATGGTCCAGTTTGATACAAGGACTGAAACGAAGACTGTTTAGATATATAAAACCATTAATGTAGTCTCACCCAACAGCTTAAGCTTTTGGGTTGAATTGGTTTTTTAATGGTATCAGAGCCTCGGTGTATCAGGTTCGATCCTCACCGCCCCCTACTTTCTTTCTAGTGGAATTTCTTTCTTCGCACAGGTAGATGGGCATATGCATTGTCCACCCTTCAAGCTCAGTGGGCTCTCGTGTGAGGGGGCGTGTTGAGATATATAAAACCATTAATGTAGCCTCACCCAACAGCTTAACCTTTTAGGTTGAATTGGTTCTTTACAAAGACAATTCTTGGAAGGCTTGTTGTAACGACGAGAACCCTTGAATACAAGTGCAGAGGAATCAGCCAGTGAAGGAGCAAGAATTGCAGGCTTAGCAGGAGGCTTAGGGGGAATCCAAAGCAAGGTAGACCAAATAAAGTTCAGAGTCGGGACTGTAGTCGAGCCTAGAATCTAGTCACAGTTGGTAGAGTACTCCTAGGGTAAGCTATAAAGACCCAGCAACATGAAAAAGTTGTTCTATTGCTCAAGTTCCTTATTACAATCCTCAATGGGGGCACAAAAGTTCATTGAAATCATAGATCAAGTAATGAACCTTTCCTAAATAGGAAGACATAGGACCATCAAGACAACAAGGTTTGGGCAAACTCCATAGAAATGTTGAGTGTCATTAGTATAGAGTGCCTTGGCCTGACGCCAAACATATTCACATGTAACATGAGCACGAAAGATCTTCTTAAGGGAGTGGTGAATAGTAGATTTGATGAAACTGCATAACTGGGCATTAATCTTCTTCAAACGAGGGAGCTTAGTAGCGACTATAGACTCATCCATGTTGGTCAGATGGTCGATGTAATCCTGTGTATCAAGCTAAAGGTTGAGATTGTACGCTTAAGAATCATAATTAGAACCATTGAGCTTGTCCACGCATAACAGAGCATGAACGTAATTACTAAGAACAAAAGCCTTAGGCTTCTGAACATCATGGGGAACACCACCAGATTGAGAGTCAGCCATAACACATGTCAACAAGTGCACACACCACAAAACAAGCTCCAATCAACACGAAAACATATCCATGACCTGCAGAGAAGGAAGACCAAGTTTGTCCAACTCACAGGGGAAATGGAGCAGCTACGCATTGCCACGTGCCGCCAAAGGAAAGAAGACGACGCAACTGTTCACAATGTGTGGGGCACATTTCAAGATTGTCGGAGTTAAGTCTTAGACAGACATGACCATCGTGAGAAGGCGATCCAAACGATGGGAAGATCAGCCGAAAATTTGCCGGAAAAATCTCTGACGCAGTGGTCAACGGCGGACGAACAACATCAATGACTCGCCAGAGACGTGACAAACGACAATCTAGGATGATTGTCGGAAGTTGAGATGGCATCCAAGGATAGATAATGGTGCAGGAGGGATGTCACAGAAGGAGATACCAGAAACCGAAAGGATGACAAGATTTCCTAAAACAAATTTGCCACCGATAGGCAGTGAGCCACCGAGTAGGCACGGACTAGGGTTGTCTCTCGTCAAGCTCTCGATACCATGTTAAAAAGAGAATGAAACAAAAGACATATGATGTAATCCACATGATTAAGATACAAGGCAGAGACACTAATATATAACTAAAGGAGTTATACAAGAATAATACATGATGTGAGACTTTGTGCCCTACACTAAGCTACTCTATTTATAACACTCCAAACATATTCAAATTCCAATTTCACTAGAATTGGGGTCTATTTGACCTAAAATTAGGTGGTTGAAATTTCCAAATGAAACTCCAAGTGATAGCAACCTGCTTAAATGAATAAATTCAAGAAATAATAAAAGATACCAAAAACAAGTGGCTCTAAACACAAGGATTTTAATAGAACTCACCACTCGCATGCCATGCCTAAAACTTCTTCCAGAAACAACTGCTCTAACAATGCCATCATATGTATGGCTGGATGGCTGCAAACCAAAATTTTGCATCTGAACAGAAAAGGGTCCTTTAATACGTTAAAGATATTAATCTAAATGAAGTTGGCAATTAATAAAATTCCTTAAATTTCCGTAAACATAAAAAATATATTTATGCTAAACAAATTTAAGAATGGAAGACGTAAAGGGACAAGTAACACTGATATTCATGTGATTGAGAATCAACTATTTGAAGCATTCAATAATTGAAATCTTAGGGTTGAAATCTTTGGGGCCTGAAGTCTGAAAATTTGAAATTTGACATAATATGACTATATAGAGAACCTTTCAGGATTATAATATTTGGGCGAACAAATAATTATGTCTATAGATCCTGTATTACATGGTGCATTACAAAGAAAATTCACAAGCTTACTCAAATGTCTACCTGTAACATAAGCTTCCTTGCAAGCGCATAATTCTTTTGTTTTGCACACCCATGTATTATATCATTAAAGGACCACCTCAAAATTTTCATAAGCAATGGGTGTTTTTGTCCATTCAGCCCATCTATTTCAGAATTCTTTGCTTTTTTATTTCCCATACGGATAATTTGCTGCCCTATACTTGCAGAAATAGAATCAGGGAAATACATAAAAGGAGGGCGTATACAAGAGTCCGGTTGCTTGGTTTCCTTCAAGTCCAATACGGTTGAGCCTAGCTCTCTATTTAGAGGTACAGGGATGTCCAATCTAGTAGAATACAACTTCCCATTAACTGTTCTAGCAATAGAATTTTTTCCCCCAATGGTTAATGACACCATTTGTTGCAGTGTTTTATATGCAGATTTTAAATCTCCCAACCTTGTGAATGACCAAATGAATTTACGGAGAGGAATGATACTCATACTGTAGTGTTTAATATACTCCTGCCAAATTAGATGGACTGCAGGCAAGTTTTTCTGCAAAACTGCAAGCTGAGAAACAGGGTAAGACAAATGATATTATTAATAAAAAAGCATAAAAAATAAATAAAAGACAACACATTCAAACCCAGCAAAATATGCTTCATAAAACAGCAAAAGAAATAAATTAATCATATTGTGTTCTTACTTGATTCCAGACCATTTACGTAGGTTGGCAATACATAGGCCTATTTTCTCGAAGTTTTGTTTTAAATCCACTTTCTCTAGACAAATTACTGGAATAAGGATGAAAGTGAAAGGGGAATCATATTGTAAGGCAATGTATATGAACTCGTAAAATCCGATTTCCTTGTCCCTCTCTCTACAAGACAAAGGAACAGAACAAAACTACTGACGGACAATCTAGTCAAAGAATATAAACAGGGATGCTTTCCTATCCTATGAACAAGGAACGTTAGCAAAACATTCATTGACATTCACTTTTTGTTTTTTTGGAAAAGTGACATTCACTTTTTAACACTATTATTAGGTGAAATCCCATTCTAGTCCCACCAAACATCCAGGGCCCACTTTGTATTAGTGGGGCCAGCATGGGATTTCACCCAATAATAAAGTGTTGTAAAGAGAGTCGAAAAGTGGGTTGCAAGCATTTCTCTCTTATGAATTATAATAAGTATTCACTCCTTTAAGGCCAAAGGAGTGAATATCTCCTTTGAGAAGGTTTAATGATGTGCGATTACGGGTAATAGCATGCTTTTCTGTTTCAGATGTAAAACATTATTAGAAGTATCAATGAAAGACATTATAGAAACCAGAGCATAAAAAAACGAAAATATATAATAAATATTGAAAACTGTAAAGAACCTTGGGATACACCACCCCAAAAGCTAGCTCAAAAGGTGGGAGTGCCCAAGGCCTTATAAACTTCACATTAGTTGCACTACAACCAATGTGGGACTTTATATCTCAACAAGCCCCCTCACACGAGAGCCCATTGGGCTTGAAGAGTGGAAGATGCAACAGACCCAACTGTGCTAAGAAAGTCCACAAGAGAAAGTGGGGGACGGCGAGGCTCTGATACCATGCAAAGAACCTTGGGATACACCACCCCAAAAGCTAGCTCAAAGGGTGGGAGTGCCCAAGGCCTTATAAACTTCACATTAGTTGCACATACAACCAATGTGGGACTATATATCTCAACAAAAACTATGAGAAACTGCCAGTATATTTGTTTATCCCAAATGTCAATGGGAAAACAAAAAACATATGTCCTCTTCCACCTCATGACAAAGCCTTTCACAAAACAATAAACATATGTAGAAGGAGAAAAATGAAACAAAAAGGGAACTCGTCATTGTCAAGGGATGGCAGATGTCAACAGCAAGAAAGAAAAGCCTCATCACCCATCATTTAATAATCATCACTACTCTTAGAAATGAGGAAAGTATAAGTTTTCCTTCGGTAAGCAGTAAGCTTAATATACAAAATCATGCCAAGGTTGGGAAGGGGATTATAATGATCACAAAGCCTTAAATTATATGTCTGTTCTGTACACAGCAATGAAGTCCAAAATATAGTGCTCAAAACTGAAGTTTCACCTAACGAAACAACATCTAGAGATAATTTGGAATACAGAGCAGCCAAGAACTGGTCCTGGTGCAAAGTGCAAACTAGTATATATTGTAACTAGTACTCCTAAGAACATGCATCTTATGTGAAAGTGCTTTTAGACTTTACAATCTGTCAAATATGACAAACAATGCTTTTCTCAAAAACCATTCCCCATTAAACCCCAACTAGCGAGGATAGGGATGAGAGCAATCCTTGTACATAGCCTTACCCATATATATTTGCAAAGAGGCTATTTCCCGAATACAAACACGTGACTTTTCAAGGCTCACCCTCTTAAAGCTTTTCTCAAATTGAAAGAAAATTTTTCTCTTCAAAAACAATAATAGAATGATAAGAGTACTTTCTATCTTCACACCTTGACAAGCTCAGTATATGTAACTTCACTCTTTCCCACCATCAGCTTTTCCATCAAGTCTAAACATTTGCTTGCTTGAATTATACTCTGCATTTTCGTGCAGGATCTTAAGAGACTATTGCACAAAGGGAGAAGTGGATGCAGACGTTGACTTTCTCCAAGAAAATCCATCATATTAAAGGCCTGAACAAAAAACAACAGGAAGACAGTAGAAAAATAAAAATCTTATAGCTAAGATGAAGGTGATTCAGATTCACTAATGACTGCCTCATATACCTCACTTGACATGCAATTTAATGCTACCACAAAAAATAGAAACATATGCATTTGTAATTTCAGAAAAATCTTTTTTTTAAAATCCCTGAAAATGTAATGGATCTATCCAATACCAACATACCCTTAACCCTGCCCCTCTTCCCATTAAGAGACCCAAAAAGGAAAGGAAAGTAAAGGAAATATATACTCAATTATTATATTTACAAAAACTAAGATTTTACCTCTTCCAAGTAACCTCCATTACATAGGGCCTGCATCATACGAACGAAGCAAATATAATTCATGCTAACATCTTTTAACTCCATTAATCTCCACATCTCCATAACAAACTGCAACAAATCAAAAGGGGAAGCAATAAACTTTACATCCGCAAGATATTCCATCATAACTCATGGTCAGAGAATTTCAAGAATAAAAGGTACACTCATGCAAAAAGGAAACTTGGGATAATTTATTATGCTTCTCACTCACGCACAGCAGAACATACAGCACTTATTTGCTAATTATAACTGAACAGTGTAAATATGATTGTTGTTATCTAGACCTGTCCACGTTAGTTGAAGTTAATGACAATAGTGCAGTTAGTAGAAATTACATTGATGAGAATCACACAGCGAAGTTGTACAGGCATTGTATCAATTTGTAGAATTGTCAAGGATAAAATTGAACTACAGCTAGAATCACTATTTCCATCCATACATTTTATAAATCCATCCTTAAAAAAATCTTAAAACATTCATTGTGCAAACCTAGAAAATAAGGGAGGGTTAAAAAAAATGAACTTGTGAACTATCTTAGGATTTAGGAATCCACCAAAAGCACATTGAGTTACCATGTTATTTAGCATACCAATGGATCAGGAGACCGTGCACAGTACTTGAAAATATCAACAAAATCATCAGCTGTTAATGGGTGGCTTCTGTAACCAAAATCCAAAAGTAATTCTGAAGCTTTTCTTCTCTCACCGGAGCGCAGTGCTTTGACAATTTGCATTTGTATTGATGATCCAACTACAGGTTCCATAAAATTAGAACCTGCATTTTAATATACACTATTATCCTGCAAGTTAATAACAATAATAAATATATATACAAAGGTATTAATGTTTCTACTGCGGGATAAAGTTATCCCATGCAACTCCAAAACAACATAGTTTTTTGGGTATAAGGAAAGCGAAAATATACTCTTATGTGTAGTTTTTCTCTCCTACACATACATCGATTTCCGTGTTACTTTTTTATCTTTTTTTCTTTTTCTATAAGTGGTAGATCTCACACATGATTGTCTCTTAACATGAGAGAGCTTCTCTCCTATTGCATGATATTAATAAGGGTTTATCATCTATCATTTAACATGACCACAAAAAATTTCTCACGCTCACAATATTTTGTGGAGCCCGCAGCAAAAAAAACTCCCGCAACAAAAAAAACTCTGGCACCCAAAACGAATCTCTATAACATAACATAATCATTTTTTTCCTACAACATAACTCTTATAAAACCCTAATAATAAAGCCCTTAAGAAAAAAACAAAATATTTTAAAAGAAATATAAAATTTGTAAAATATCCTCTCTCTTTTTCCTAAACCCAAAAGGACATTATTTTGGGTTGTATTGCAGGAAAGTAGAAACACTTTTCCCATATACAAATTCATACATTGACAAATGCATATAATATGAGAGCAACATTTATAAAAAATAAATAAATAAAAGTAAATTATTGAGCAACGATTGATTTGATAGGTGAACTGAAAAGATAAGAGTATCTGAAGTCAATTGTAATATAAAACGCTCAATAAGTGAGTGAATAGTGATTACCTGTTGTTGTGGTGGTGAGATTTCGATAGAATTCGATTCCACCTTCCTACAGTAACAGGAAGGAAGCGTTAGGAAAGAGAAAAGGTAAGAAGAGAGGAAATAGCATAATAGATAAGTTACATGGGAATGGTGATGATGCCACTTTGATTTACAAATTGAAAAAGAGCGTAGAGCAACCCTTGCTCTGAAACCATGCATATGCATGTTTTCAGTTTCAGCCCCCAACAATGGTTAATGTGTCTCTACTTCCTTTGTTAGTTGAACCTCGAATCCCCAAGGTAAACAGGTAAACGAGAACACTGATTTGAATCTCAACTTACTGAGCTGTCAATTGGGGTTGGAGGCCCGGGCTCAAATTAATGGGCTTTTTTATTACCCAAATGTTGCAGAATTGTGTGGGTAAGGGCTGGGTTATCAGTGGGTCAGCCCACATTTCACAAAAGGAGCGCTAACAGGGCCCTTGTAAAAAAAAATTATTAAAAAAAAGTTTCATATTAGGAGAAGGCATGTCCCATGGAAAAATCTTTGGTACGTGATACTGATACCGACATCTTTGTTAAATGGAGAAAGTTTTTGAAATTTAGAAAAAAAATTAAAGTAAAATAAAAATTTAAATGAAAAAAAAAAAATTTAAAAAGATGTTGCTATTTCGATACATTCAAGAAATTTCCATATCCCATAAGAGGGAGATCATCAACTTCGATAAGAATTTAGGATGGGATTTTATAATGCCTATCAAAAAGAAAAATATAAATATCAAATACAACCACGATTTGTGTGGACTATGATAAAAAAAAAATAATTGCTTGTCATGTGATCAAGGGTGGACCAAGGGGGGCTAGGGCAACCCTCCAAAATTTGAAGAAATTTTTTTAACATAAGTATAATGTAAGAAATCTCCATTTTTCCTCTCCATTAATGTGCAATAGTTTTCTCCCACGCAGAATTTATAGAACTTCTTCATATTTTCAGGTCCTATATCTATTGAAACTCTTCTAACTCTGAATGCATTTTTTCTCCCTCAACGAAAGTTAATGAAATGAACAAAACAGTAAGAAAGAGTGCAGTTCAAATTCTTGTTGGCGCAGACCTGGTGGTAACAGTTAGCATATAGAATTAGTATTAAATTATGGGAAAAGATCTGTCTACAAATTTTTTTTTTTTTACAAATTACTCTAAGAGCCTGTTTGGATCCTTTATTTTTAAGTTTGGAGCTACTTATAAGCTAAAGCTAAAAAAAAGAGCTTAAAAAAGTTAAAAGCTGTTTGGCAATTATAAAAAAAATTAGTTTAAAAGTTACTTAAAAACACATATTTTTAGAAAATTATCTCTATATCTATATTTATAACTCTTCGTTTAACAAAAAAAACACATAATTCAAGAAAAACATATAAGAGCTTAAAAAAAAACTTCCTCCCAAGAACTTTTAGCTTTTGGCATTTTTCTTCATTATAAAAAAAGAGTTTTTCATTATAAGAACTTTTCTCAAAACATGTTTGGCGTAATTTATACTTATAAGTAGCTTCTAGCTTAAAAAAGAGAAGATTTAAGCAGGTACAAATATTTAATTATTCGTATTTTGTCTTCCCATATGTTATGTTTGAAGTGAAAATAAATGTTTAATTTTTAACCCCCACGGAAAAAATTCCTAGGTCCCGCGGTGCATGTGATAATTTGTTCTTCTTAGAATCAATTGTGCTTGTTAATGCAATAAAGCCTACTTTTTTCTTCTTTTTTTAAAAAAATTTGTGGTTTGTAAAAAAAAAAAAAAAAAAAAAAAAATTCACACTAATATTTTTCTCAAAATTATTCAAATATGGTAAGAGTTAAAATCTGTGGTTTGGTCTATAAATCTTGGAGTGGACTGTGGAAGTATAAGTATGTTGGATTTTGTCTATAAAAATGTGTGCCTTAAAAAGCACTTGCATTGTGAAATCCTGGACATGGTTGGTTGTAGCTGAATAAATTAATTGCCAATAACCACATGTCGCTTAATTTTGTGTTTTAAGAGATAAAGTTGTGTTATTTCCATAATGTAATTTACATAGGGATATTATATTTATGTAACGATTTGAACACTAATAATATTTCAATTCAATAAAATAATGATAACTAGAAAATATAAAACAAAATATACAAAAATATACCAACTTTAAAATTATGGAAGAATTAAAATAAAATAAAAAATATTTGCAATAAGACCACAAAGAGTAACACCCTCTCAACGTCTAACGAGACAAACAAAAGGATAGGGAAGATTAAGACCGTCCAATTGATCATTTCTATGATTGCAAAATGGTAGATGAGCAAATAATAAACTAATCTAGAGATACAAATGCTATGTTGGTTAATGGAATACATTATTTTTATGAGAATGATAACTCAAAACCTTATCGGAACATAAGTGGATAATATTGTGGCCTCAGAAGCACCGACACACATATTTGGAAGAGAAAAAAAAAGTGTCAAACACATGTCGAATACGGACATGTTCTGACACGCTCCGACAAGCATTTGACATGCGGTCAATATCCGACAAGCATTTGACATGCGGTCAATATTTTAGGATACACGATCAACACTTCAACTGGGTGCTTTAAATAGTTGTCACTCTTAGGAATCACTTCCTCAAAGAAAGTCCATCTTCTTATGTTCAATTGACTCGAGAATTGTCCACTCATAATCACAAGATATCACATCAAGTGTTTTACACTAAGCACACCCACAATGGTGCACCCACACAAGGCATCTCACCTATACCAGTTATTTTCGTGAAATCCATGTGCAAGAAATCTTTAATTTCACAATATCATGACATATTTCTAATTCATTGCATATTACGACTCACCTAACCTATGCTCAACGTTGTAGATCAATCCATCAATTTTCTTGTTCATTCCACCTCTTGGTGATTGTAGAATATCCACTTACAATGACAAGACCTTCATTTAATGCACCAAAATGCCACATGGGATCCCATAATTTATTATTTCATGCTACCAGCATACAAAGACCACTCAATGAGTCATTACTCAGAGCGGTGTCCAAATGGGACTTCTGAGAATCATACCTCTTAAGGTCCATTCCCCAAAAGGAAATCCATTACATATTCCGTTGACCAAGGAACTATAAGGCATACATGCGATCATGTACCTTGTATACCAGTACTACTCGATGAATCCCATATCAGTTGAGCGTCCAGATGGAACTCCTAAGAGACTACCTCTTTGGATACATCCTTTCACTGGATATTCCCTACCACATCATTTTCCTATAACCAAAGAATTCAATAATCCATTATAAAATACATATACAGGCACTCAAGCCCTCGCAAGATTTTTATCCATTTATTCATCAAAGGTTGTATACTAGCAATCAAGCCATTAAGTATAATCCATTTATCCTTTATGGATATCCACTGGCAATCAGGCCATTATATCATATACATATATATTATCAATCCAATGGGACTACCAGGAAACATCCATCATGGATCAAATCTCTTAAGCATCATATCATCTGTAACTCCATAATAGAGTCAACTCCAGACAAAGCCCCACACATTAATATACATATATAAACATGTTACTACACAACAAAATCACAAAATATCAAACAACATACCAACATACTATTATTACTAGTACATGACATCAGGTCAAGAAATTTAAACACTTTTCATTATTATCTTATGTAAAATTTGTACAATTCAAATATCATATCCATTTCATCTATGGAATGTCTGCTAATTAGAACCAACATCCATCATTAACAACGGTGCCTTCAATGCACATTTGTTTTATGCCATCCAAGGCAATTCTCTCAACTTCCTCCTTGTACACATAATACATCATTGATACACCTTACTTAGGTCTAATAAATATTACCTTATTATGGATTTAAATTCTATATTCCAATACCAATATATCCCAAATTAACATATCACTAACATAATCATTCCAAAGTGATCACATTCCTCGGGATCAAATTTCAAAGATTCAATTCATTTATACTTATCAACCATCTCAATTCATTCAAGTGTATGCCGTCCATCAGGGACTTATAACTTTCTGATTTAACATCAATGTATTCAAGCTTACACTAAGCATACCTATTCATATTTTTTATGAATTCACTGGGGTTCCAAGTCACCTTCCATGTCACATTCAAACCACCAAGTCCATATGTAGACAATTATTTTAGCTAAATCCACAAATATTGGAAAGATTTACCAACTCAGTCTCCGTAATACCAAATCATCTCAATTCTTTACTATCAAGCACACCACACAATTCCCCAATGATAGCATTCTACATTAAAGGGTTAATATGAGTATCCCAATTTGTTTTCATTAGGCCCTCAATTATATTTTATTTATAGTTATCTCTGTTTGTGGAACAGTCAATATTGCAACCACAAAATCAGACTAAGGATTGCATTATGTGCTCCAGGGTTGACACGCGGCCTTCTCCTGATGACCACACATGTAACACAAAGGAATGAGTTGATCACACCCACACTAAGGAATCACATATGCGATAATCAATAATAGTCTACATACAACTATACAGCACTTAACACAAAATCAAGCAATCTGCAACTTCCCTAATAAACTGCTCTGATAGTATAAAATGTAACATCTCGTTATCAGATCGGTGTATTAACATCAATTATGATATTGATTGCAGTTACGATTGCAACAGTTCATTTAAAAATACGAAAAAAAAACTTTTTTTCTTTTTATAACGTTCACACTTTTAAAATCTCTGTATTTAAATATGTTGCGAACTCTGATCATAAGTCAAATATTATTGAGGAAACATAATTTTTATAACATCATACAACATGGGTTTAAAGTTGCTAAGTGGTTCATATAAACCAACAAAGCTTAATATTCACTTTATTCATGTTCAACACTAAATGACTTCACCTTTTTAATACTCTAGGAATTCTATACTTCCCCTATGATTCTCATCTCTTACTATCAATAAATTTCTCTGTTAGCTTAGCATGGGTTCAAACTGCACTCAAATTGGAGTATCGTAGCTCAAATTATGAATTTTCTAAGAAATGGGTGCTGAAGCTCAATGTCAGAAGCGCCACAAAGTGAATTACCTTATGTTTTATGACATCATCAGTGCCAAGGATATTTCTTTTTGTTTAGTGGCACCAAAGGCGCCACGAGTCTGGGGACAGACACCAAATAGGGAATTAAAACCTACTTTGGTCTTTCACCCATAACTTGGGTTATACTTATCCAATTTACACAATCTTAGTCTCGTTCAAAAGCTAAAAGAAAGATCTACAACTTCCAAGAATGCCAAGGGATCCAATTCTATCATATCGAATATGAAAATTGGGCAGCACTCTATTTACAATTGGTAATTTTTCAATTATGTACCTAATCAATTATCATCTATCAAAATTATACATTCCAACATCTAAAATAGGCATATGTCCTTCCGTCATATATATACTTCCATAGATACATCACTACATTTTCAAATTGAATACATGTCCAGGTTACCACATTATGGCAAACTTTACATAAACCACGACACTAATGCCTCAAATATAGCAAAAGTGGCATGGACCTCCCCATGCTCACCAAAACTCCAAATAACATGTGAGGCATATACAATACAAGTATCAAAATATAATCCATGATCAAATGACTTATAACTAAATATGAACAACCTAAGCATGGTAACTACAATCTCATGCAATACAATATTCATATCCTAAGTGACGTGCGATGTCGAACTCACGCAAATTATCGAGCTTCAGGTTTGTAGCGATAGGGCAACTCGGATTGTCTCCCAAAGAATCTGCTAGAAATAAAAAATGCTCTTATAAAATAAAATATAAAAGGAAGGGGGATTTTGTTGATTTGAAATTTAAATAAAAACAGATTTAAAATTTGAATTTAAAAATTAGAATTAAAAAGCAATCAACCTACGGAATTTTTCATTGGATAAAAAGATATAATTATCAATTCGTGATTAACCCCAATCGAATTAGGAATCCTCAAATTCAATTGCAAACCCTCTCTAGACTATCGCCTAGCGTTTGGTTGAATACAATATTCCAACTATGCGATCGCAGTAGTTTTGATCTGTTCAACTTGTGTTCATCGGGTAAATTAATCTGATCATTAAATCTAATGATCAATTTTTCCTTACAGAATGCAATCGCATTACTCAGTTTGAATATCTACAATCGCATGATATTCAACCTGAATTAGAAAAAAAAATGAAATTGATTTAAAAAGTTAAAAACATATCCTCTTAAATAAATTAACGAACTTTTAACCTTATATTGATTAAGGGTGTTTTTCCTAGCATTGCGAGGTTAAACATAATTCAAAATTAAATAGAAGAAGAAGATGAAAAGAAAAGTACACAATTTCGTTAAAGAAAATTGAAAATAATTGTTCAATTCCAAAATCTGACTGTCGAATAGTTTCCTAATGTTTCCCTTAAATAACCCACGTTCAGAACGAGTTAGGGTTTCACCACTTCGGCCCATACATAAAATAAAAACTGAATAAAATAAAATATTAAAACATGGCCTTGGGCCCTAAACACATTGGGTTCTAATTAATTTACAAGTCAAAACATAAAAATAAAGTTCCAACAAAAACACGTCATCTTGGGCTCGGGTTTCAACCATCCTCCCGTCCGAATAGGGATTTAGTGGCTGAAATAGTGATTGTATCCCTTTCTGTTAGCTGCAAACCACAATAAGAACGGAGTCAATCGGACATCTGTAGAGTGAGATATGGCCAAAATACAAAAGTAGTGTAAATCTGGAAAAATCTGACAAAAATCAATTAAAACCAATTAAAATCAATTAAGTGTAACAAAATAGGTGTTATCACTAAGTCCATGATGCAAATAATTGCTACTATGTGCATCAAATGAAAACTCTCCCAAATGCTAAGTAGTCCACATGCAAAATATATATCCATTACCGCCTCTAAGCAGGCCTCTTTCCTATTGCTCCAACATGATCAATAGTACCTGAAATGGTGCCCCGAAATGTGAGTGATATATATATATGTGTGTGTGTGTGTGTGTGTGTGTGTGTGTGTGTGTGTGTGTGTGTGTGTGTGTGTGTGTGTGTGTGTGTGTGTGTGTGTATGTATTACATATACATATATGGGAAAAACATTTCTTAAGCAGCTTGAGATAAGTTTATCTCCGGCTAACCCAAAACTACGTCGTTTTATTTATTTATTTTCTTATATTAATTGATTTACCTTTGAATGTTATGATTTTCTTTTTCTCTCTCTTCCTTCATCATCATTGATCTATCTTTGTACGGTTATGATTTAGTAGCCGGAGATAAAATTATCTCAAACAGCTTGAGAAACGATAAGCCCTATATATATATATATATATATATATATATATATATATATATATTAGTGAACCAAGGGTCCTAGATGAATACTTTACCCAATGGCTCACTCAATGTGCATGCAATGATAACAAATGAACAGTATAGCATACAAAATCACATCAATCACTGGGCACACATCCAAGAACATCCACACTAGGATAGTGTTCAAGGGACCCATCATATAACTCCCTGGAACTTCCTAATGTCTCTCTCAGTATCAAAGACACCTCTATGGCAAAACCAGACTAGAACTCCCAACGGAGACCTATCTAGCGAAAGTCTTCACATTTATAATTAAAACCAATCAAACCATCCATCAATGGTTATTAATCAATACCACAATTATGAACATAAGTTCATACTTACCAATTTCTTCATATACAAGAATCCAATGGTTCCAAACACTTTGGCAATGCCTAGGTCTCCATGAAGCTCTCCGCTTGATTCAATCAACATGATCACAAAACCAAGTGATCAATACACAACTTGGCAATACAAATGTTCAACTACATGAAATCATGTTTTTATGCATACCCTCGTCTCACATACTCAAAATAGCTCAATTCTTGATTTTAATTCCATTTAATCATCATTCTAGCTTCATCCACATACAACATTGTTAATTATACAACCATAGCATGCCAAGTTTTAAAATATTTTCTCATCAATTTTTCCTTCCATGGCCGAGGCATATCCATCAACAAGCCTAGGAAAATTTGCATGCATTCACATGTTTTAATCTTTATTTAACGTCACCACTAATTACCCAAACACATCACAAACTCAATCCACCATCCAACATTAATTTACTTCAAAATTTTATCACTTTTTACACATAGTTTTTGGTCCAAAATGCCTAGAACCAAAATCATGTTTTTAATCCAATTTTACCAATCATTTTCCATTGTAAGCATTCTTTTTAACATACACAAGGTCTCATTTGCATCCAAGACAACCCCATTAACACACCATTTTCATGTCAACATCCAAAATATGATCTCCAATAAAATCCATTAAAGTTAGTAAAACTTACCACAATTCAACTCACCAAGGTCCAAGGAGCAAGTATCAAGCATCCATTCAAGCCAAACAAGTCTCAAACACCCACGAACTCCAAATCTTGTGGCTTTCTAGGGGGATAATCTCTTCACACAATGGTTTTTAGCAAGAGTGTAAGGAAGGAAAGTCGTTCGCAAGAGGGAAAGGAATAATTTTCATGTTAAAACCTAAGGCTAAATGTGAGAGAACTCTAAGTTTGTTCCAAGGTCTTCAAAAATGGCTCCTCATGTTTTGGTCGCTGCCCCCACGAAGAATACCATCGTTTTTTTGTGTGTGTGTGTCTAAATGATGTTTTAATTCAATTAAATGAGGTGCCACATGTGTTTAAGTGTTTCCCCATGTGAAAAGATTAAAGTGCTCTTCATTAAACCCTTTTAAATAACATAGTTTTTCACACTTAATCATTAATCCAAAAATTTAACATTCCTCGATGTCCATTATTTTTCCATCAATAGATGAATTTCGAGTTTCCGAGAGATTTCACACAATTGCATTTTTATCGCGAAAATTGCTCTTTTACATGTTTCCCCAAAAATCACCAAATCATAACCTCTCATCCAATGGCAAAAAAAGTTTATTTATTGCTTTTTTAATAAAAAAATATGAAAAAGTAGTCGTTTTGAAATTAATTACGAAAATATAGCAGTCAAACATGCCCACATGGGGCGTGTTCCAATGGAGTGAGACACGTCTAATTTGGATGTGACCGAGGAGAGAGACACGCCCTATTGGGGCGTGTTTCACCAAGTGCTGCCACATGGCACAAAAGTCAACAGTTTGATCGTAAAACTTTGGAAGTCCATAACTTTTGACTCGGGTGTCCGAATTAGGTAATATTTTTTTTTTGATTTCACATAACTTTTCGAGATCTACGTAATGACATCTTATTTGACATATTTTGTCTGTCACAAAAAAATTTGTTTACAACAATGATACCATAAGAACGTTTAAACCCAAATTAATAAACAGAAAATCATTATTATGATTAGAAACATTCATAGTAAAGATCCTTATGATTTTGGTAAAAATACATCAAAATGACATAGTTTTATTAAAAATGACATAACTTTGTTACCTTATAATTATTTCTAAAAATAATCTAACGTTTTTATAATCATGAACAAAAACTTTAAAAAAATCAAAATAAAACAAAAAGCACTCACTTAACTTTTTAATAAGGATCTTTATTATGAATGTTTATAATCATAACAGTGATTTTCTGCATATTAATTCGAGTTTAAACGTTCTTATGGTATCATTATTGTAAATTCGATTTGACAAAATATGTCAAATGAGATGTCATTACGTAGATCTCGAAAAGTTATGTGGAATAATTTTTTTTTACCTAATTCGGACACCCGAGTCAAAAGTTATGGACTTCCAAAGTTTTACGGTCAAACTGTTGACTTTTGTGGCACGTGGCAGCACGTGGTGAAACACGCCCCAATGGGGCGTGTCTCTCTCCTCGGTTACGCCCAAATTGGGCGTGTCTCTCTCCAACCGCTCACGCCCCCGTAGGGCGTGTTCGACTGCTATATTTTCGTAATTAATTTCAAAATGACTACTTTTTCGTAATTTTTATTAAAAAACAATAAATTAATTTTTTTGCCATCACCCAATAATATCCATTATTAGTCTCACACTAGACCAATCTCAAGTTTTCGAGTAGTTTTGCGCAGTTTCACTTTAACCTAGGTATTTTCACTATTGACACGTTTCTTAAGAAAACTACCAAATTTGTAATTTGACTCTTAATAATTCCCATAAACATTCTCTTAGCTCTAAGTGCCTCTTTTAGCATATATTTCATTTTATAAGAATTATCTCAGTTCTGGGTTTTCCCTGTAAAGTTGTTCAACAGTATTTTTACCCCGTGATTTCATTATTCATTATTTTTTCCAGAAAGTGTTTGTCAACTCCAAATTTCATTATGAATCCAATTCTATCATTATTTTTACCAAATAATGTCTAATTATCTTATTTCACAAATTAGGGTTGTTTACCTAACAAATTACCATTTTGCCCCTGATATGTATTTTGACCTAAAACTCAGGATTTTCACTAATTAAATCCTCTAACCCAAAATTTAACTCTTAATAATATGTTTCAACTATGTGAGGTGTTATAGTCACTATTCACCTTGATTCCACTATAATGTATCTAGATTTGAAAAAATATTTTGGTTGTCAAGAATGAAAAAAGATATTGCTGAGTATGTTTCAAAGTGTCTAATTTGTGAAAAAGTAAAAATTGAATATCAAAAGCCTTTGAGATTACTGACACGAGCTGTCGAACTCGCACAAATTAATAAAATCAGGTTTCCAAAAATTGTTGTAGAGCGTCAACCTGAGTTGTTTCTTAAGAAAATCGCAATGATTAAAATCGCATATTAAAACAGAAAATAAAAGGGGGGGGGGTTTGTGTTCGCTTTGAATAAGAATTAAAATAGAACGTAAAAATTAAAATTGAAATTCGTAATTAAAATAACAAACCTAAGGTTGGGATTCCTAGGACGTCTTTCCTCGGATAAAAAGATACTAGAATCGTGATTGATCTCAATTGAATCAGAATCCTTGTTTTCATTTGAGAACCCTCCCTAGCGATCGCTTAGCTTTTGATCAAATACGGTGCTTCTACTCATACAATCGCAAAGTGTTAGCCCATTTGACTTAAGATCATAGGGTTAATCAATCTAATCATCAAATCTGATGATTAATCTCTTTCCATAATCGTAATCGCAAATCTCATATTGAATATCCGTGGAATCTGATTTAAAGGAAAGGTTCAGATCTTCTAGACTCATCCATGGAATCCATTACCCTTAGGTTAATTAAATGTTCTTAGCCTCGCATGGCTAAGGTAAACATAACTAAATATTAAGAAGAAGAAGAATAAGAAGAAGAGATGAAGAACAAAAAAATGTAGATTGATCCTTCAGAGAAAAGCGGTCAAACGTACAAACTCCAAAAGGAAAAATGTCGACAAGTTTTCTAAACAAACCCTTTTAACCCACATCACAATTGGGTTAGGGTTAAACTAATTTTGGCCCACAATAATAACATAAACAAAATCAGAACTAAAACATTGGCTTTGGGCCTTAAACACATTGTGTTCTAGTTTAATTTACAAGTCCAAATGTCAAAATAAATTTCCAACAAAACAAGTCCATCTTGGGCTTAGATTTTTACCATCTTTCCGTCTGAATTGGGCTTCAAGGAATTAAATAGAGATTGTGTCCCTTTCTGTTAGCTGCAAAACACAATAAAAATGGAGTCAATCGGACATCTATAGAGTGACATATGGCCAAAATAAAAAAGTAGTGTAAATCTGAAAAATTCTGACGAAAATCAATTAAACCCAATTAAAATCTAGAATTCTAATATGTATAACAAAAGCAGATAGAGAATGATGCCATACCTTCCTCTGAGGAATTACAAAACTACATATCCTATTGATTCCAAATCATCCCGTTAACGTTTTTCTACAACAGAGCTGCAAAAAAAAAACCAAAAATATTACATGTTCATGTATTAGAATAACAACTTGAGAAGATGAAGAAGATAAACATACAAAGAAGAGAAGAAATATATGCACAAAAGCGAATTACCAAATGAAAGACCAAATAACATATATCCTATTTATACACAAAATATTTGCATTTTTTACTGAATATATTCATTTTTTAATTCATTTTTTGTTATTTATAGAAATAAAATTGTTATAAATAGAGTTAACAATTACCTATGCAAAAAAAAGTGGAGAATATTGAATGCTGAGCTCTTTTTCCACCTATCAAATTAAAAATTCAAATTTGAAAAGTAATAGGAAACATTAAATGTTGAACTCATTCCCCACCTATATAAATTTTAAAATTTGAATTTAAAAAGCTACTAAATAAGAATCATTTTAAAGTGGTTAAGTGTGAACACAAAGTGGATATTGAAAAAGAGAGCGACTCGTGAGCAAACTTGCCAAAGAATAACCCTCAATTATTATATGATAGATGACGATGCACTTTCCACTTTTCAATAATGTCCAATTAAAAACTTTACAATATCAATGTAGAAATGATACGTGGGACATTAATTTGATGTTTGCCACCAACAATTTAATCTCAAATTTATATTTATTTAAAAACTAACTATTTATTTATTTATTTATTTTAAAAATTGACATACAAGTGTTATCACACAGTGAGAACACAAAGTTGAAATTAAAGGAGAGCTTAACACAAACTTTTTTGGTTCTCCTTTAAGATATTAATAGATAGAGTAAATACCATTTTTGGTCTTCAGCAAATTTCACGATGCCCGCTTTAGTCCCTAGCAAATAAAAAGGCTATTCGTGGTCCCTAAGAAATTCAAAATGGACCCATTTAGTTGAAATCATGGTTCCTCACAAATTCAAAAATGACCCACATTAGTACCTAAATGAGTCCACTTTGAATTTCTTAGTGACCACAAATAATCTTTTTATTTACTAGGGACTAAAGAGGGTATCGTAAAATTTGTTGAAGACCGAAAAAAGGGTATTTACTCTAATAGATATGAGAGAATCCACTCTAGTTTCAACTCTCGTGATGCATGTAATAAATTATGAAAAAATATTTATTGTACTTATATCCAAATTTAAACATTTTTTTCATTTTCGTTTACACTTTCATTAATTCAACTAATAAGTTTGACATTATATTTTCAGAAATAATATCTTTCATTTTAATTTTCAACCTTTATAATTAATGCAATTAATATTTTTTATATTTTAAAATTATTCGCATTTTATATTCTTATGAAACCGTACGGTTTTCAACACTTTTATAACAAAATGATTTATTGAATTCAATATCACATTTTTAAATAATTTTCTTTTATATTCATTAATATTGCTTGATTTTATTGCATTTAATATACTAGATATTTTTAAATTATAGCTTTGCTTTCCATTTTCTACCTATGTCATTAATGCATTTAATAACTTAAAATTTTGAAAAAAAAAACTCTCTTCTTTTTTTGTGTCATAAGTTATCATTGCTCTTATTGATTCACCTCCTTCTTTTCCTTATAGTTAGAAGTTCCTTAATTATTTACCTATTCAACCTTAAATAACATTCCTGAGAGAAGGTACGATTATGATGCGGCTGACCAGCCACCACCTTACAATTTCTTCTTCATTATTATTATATCTTGCTTCAATTAACATGCAGTAATTCCCATTATTTTACTTCACATCAAGCAATTCTATTATTGAAACTACAAAAGGAAGTAGGACGATGACGGTGAAAAAAAGCGAACCTAGAAAAAAAAAACAAATTAAAGACCAAATTCTAGCTGATATTTAATGCAATTCGTCTACCTATTGATATGGAACACTTATGTGGTACCCACTTTTTATTCCCACTACATGTAGCATCTCATTCCATCACTCTCCCGTAACTTCCATCCACTAGCAATAACTACCCACGAAGCATTGCATCATGACATTAAGTCACTTGCAAACTACTCACTACGGGCATAACCTCCTGGTACATTTCATATATATATATATATATATATATATATATATATATAATCCCTTATAGCTAACAAAGGAAATCATCTCATAACTAATATAGGAACTCATCTGATAACATATCCTGGCCACCATGGCGACAATACTTGTGCCCAGAGCACATCCTATCCACCGCAGTACAATCGGACTTTGGCTTAAGGTACATGACTTCTCATTGTCTGTCATCTTTACCATAAGTTCCATAGATACAAATACTAGCTATCCTGCTACAGAATTAATGTTGATTCTAGAACACCTATCAACTTCAATTGGCCTCATTTTATATAGAATAATCAATAATAATGTGCACATTATTCTATACAAGCCATTGCAAATTCTCAAATCAAATTTATTCTCATATTAAAATTTATTTTAGTATAACATATTTAGAAATTTTCCATATATAGAAAATTCCACTATAATCTTATCCGCTCAATATAAGTCTCACAATTAAGCCACCCCAACAAGATAAACTAGTAAAGCATCAATTGCACAAAACCTCACAAATCATCAAGAAGAACAATATTCATGCATTGGTCATATAATCATTTAGTTGTAGAGGATTTGGATCTAAGGTAGCGAAAGTGAGGAGCTCCTTGTCTTGTTGCAATATGGCCATATCATCTTCATTTAAATAAACCCAAGCTTCTACTCCACCGCGTGATGGCGTATCCATTAGCAAAACATTGTTTATTGTGACGAGATCAGCTTCTGAAACTGGAGGGCGAGACAACCAAGTTGGCTTTCCCCATCCAAAATCAACATTATAAAGACCAAAGTTACACCAACTTACATAGTTAATGTAGTTAACTCCTCTTGGCAATGCAATACTTGACTCTATCTTATCCATCACCTCTTTAAAAGCTTCACAATATCTAATAAACCCTCCTTCGCCTTCTAAGCTTTTAACAAAGTCAGAGTTAATAGTTTTCAATGCTTCCCTCCATTTCATCACCGAGTCAGGTAACTCAGTTGAGCTCATTAGAAAAGCAGTAACCCAACTGAAATTACACATATAAGATTCTGGAAAAGTAGGAGATGCCCTTCGACGCATGTTTACTGAATATGTTACCAAAGTAGGTCTTTCTAAACCAGAGTTTTCCTTGAATGCCGATGTGGTACATTTGCTTATGAGGGATGATACTACCTCCACTCGAGTTGGGCTTTGCACACCTAAGCTAGACACTTGGCCTTTTAACTTAGAAATAGCTTCTGCATCAAACAAAAATCTCCTCATAACAGCCTTATTACCTTTGTACAAGAATGGGAATTTCAAAGTCATTATGTTTGCATCTTTTGGGCATGCAACATTTTGAGGGAAAGGAGTAACAAAGTTAGGAAGTACTGTATGTTGAAATTCACCACGAGAGGTAGAACCCCAACTATTAAAAAAGAAACTCATAGCAGATGCATCTGCTATCATATGAGACATGAAGGCACCAATCACCATGCCCCCACATGCAAAGCTAGTCACTTGTATCATAGCCATATATCCTTCAGTTTCTACTTCTGACGAATATTGACCTGGAAGAAATTTATGGATGAATGATAAGAAATTACATTGGTTTAAAAATTCAACCAGAGCACAACTTGCTTTGACCTCAGTGTAGTAGACTCCTTCATCATTGCAATCTATGGAAAGCTTGTCTTTCACCCTTCCAGCGAAGGGGTAAAAGTGAGTTAATACTTCTGATAAGGATTCCTTTAATTGTTTTAGTCTCTGTTCAGTGTTACCACTATCAGCAGAGTAGAAAAATCCAAAGGGTACATGTGAAGGATGCATAAACTGGTCTAAAAGAGAGAGCTTGTGAGTTTTTAGGTGTATTGGTGTTGGGGAAGAGGGTTTGATGCATTCTGTGGATATTATTTCAAATTCCATTCTCTTGTTTTGTGCAAAAGTGATTGAGAAAAGAAGAAGTGTGATCTAATCTGTTCTCTCCCTCTCTGTATATATAAGATCTATATATTTTTTTAACATAAAATTTTTAAATGTCCAATTTATGAAATTTCAAGCGTTTCTTTCACTGTGATAACTGATAACGCTGAAATGGTCAGAGTCAAAAGTTTCATAAATACATGTAGTAATTTATAAAAAAAAATATTTTTTTATTGAATGAGCATTGAATATTTGAATCATTTTCTATTGTTTTCGTTTACTTCATTTTGAATAACTTTGAGACTAGATTTTTTAATTGGTTCGCCTTTTCTGCACTTACTGCAAATAAGTTAAACCCAATGCGACATCATTTTGGGGGGAAAATCATGTTGTTTTAGTATTTTTAATTTATTCAGGGTAATAATAGTATTTATATTTATAATTTTTTAAGATTTCAATACCAAAACGATATCGCTTTGCGAATAAATGTGTTCCGGATGGCCCAACAATCCGCGACCCAATTGCTCTGGCCCAACTTCAGCCCCTTACCCACATTAACCCTAACAACTGTCAAGGACCCTCCCAACTCCCAACGCGACGACCCTCCCTAGGAGAAGCACCGAAATGTCTCATCTTGGGACCCTAACCCCCAAAGGTAACCGCCACAGGCACCTTAAAGGGAAACTACCATTTGCCCCACGCTGACACCGCCAGATACAGGGGGCGCAGCGCTGCTATCATAGCAGCGTCTGCTGTAAGAACCCGCACCGTTAATTAAGGTAATTAGTGAATTAATTATGATAATTAGGAAATGATTCCATAATTGACCTTAATAATTATTATTGGGCTTAAATAATTATACTGAGTGAGTAAAAATGCTGAAAGTCGCTTTTCGGAAGAAAAGCAAAGATACCGGTTCTGCTACCCGGTATAAATGCGTACCGGAAAAGTATCCCGGAAAATTATAACGAATGCATGATAATTACTAGAATATTATGTAGGACTTGTAAAACAAGTTTCAAGTCAAAATAATGTAATCTGATGCCAGAACTGATACTGGCTATGGAAAAGCGCGTACCGAAAAGGTGCTCCGAAAAATAAAATAAAAATATGACAAATCTTAGAAAAATGTCTAGGTTTGGATTCCAAAGTATGGGATCAAGATCTTTTGCGTAGCTATTAAGGCTAATACTGCGCGTTATGGCTTAAATGCCTATATATACTACCATTAAGAGGGCACAAAACCCTAGGCAGCCACTATTCATACGTGAAGGGAGCTGTGTTGCTGCAGAACACTGTTCCATTGCCTCCTCCTTCATCTTTTCTTGAGCTTGTGATCACCTTCTTCACCATTCCTTCTCCTAAATAACTAGAGTGTGTCTTGTGAGAATGATGTACAACCTTTCTCTGAGTTGAGGTGCTGTTTGAGAGGTGTTTAGTGGGCTGTGATCTTGTCTTCCTTGTTGTGAGCTATTGTTCATGCCATTGGAGGCTTCAAGGAGCTTCCTTTGTGTTGAAAGGGCCAAGCTTTGCACCATTTTCGTGCACCATTTTCGTACACCATTTTATGGCCTGAGTTGAGGAGCTGTTGGGGAGCTCCAAGAGCACACCTTACTCTGTTTTTGAGCTTTGGTAAGCCTTGTCACCTTTGATCTTAAGTTTTGATGCTTAAAGTTGATGTCTTGGCCATGTTTAATGAGTAAACAAGAAGGTATAATGAGTATGAACCTAAAACAGATTAAAGATGCATGCTTTAACGTGTACATGTGTTAAAAGTTGAATCTTTGGGGTGGATATTCACGAAATGCAGAAACTGCATTCTTTCGTGAGATATCCGGATATTTATCGAACAGATATCCGGATATCAGTATCCGGATATGCATATCCGGATATGCATATCCGGATATGCATATCCGGATATGCATATCCGGATATGGTATCCGGATATTCATATTCGGATGAGAGATCTGGATATCCGGATATGGTATATCCGGATATGTTCAGTGTGATATCCGGATATTGTATATCCGGATATGTCCCTTGTGATATCCGGATATCCGGGGTTTTCGCAGAACAGTAGCTGTGCTGTGTGAACAGTAAGCTATTGGGGGTTTGTGGACCCTAGATTAAGGAAGATGAACTTCTGTAATTAATGAACTAAGTCAGAATCATATGATTAAGGGCTTATGGCTTTGTTGGAAGCCTTAAGACGTAAAACGTAAAGGAAAGGCGTAGTCTTTAAGTTGTATGCTTGCGATGCATAAATATTGATGTATTATTGGTCCGTATCAGATTGTGATATTGTTGTGTTTGGACGAAAGAGTGGTTGGACTCTTGGCTTGGATAGCTAGCTTGCAAGGTAAGCTTTCGTGTCCTCGGTTTAGCCATTTTGTGGTTCCACCATGTCTCATGGGGATGTGGTTTATGCATGCTGTGTTACATGCTTTGATGTTTTGGAAATGCTGTTGAGCTATTATATGCAATGTGCTTTTATGATATGCATGTGGTGTCCACCTATACGGTAAGCCTGAGTATGTAGTACATACAAGATGGTGAGGCTGTGGGTGAGGTGCAAGCGGTGTTCCTTGTACTCATGTGGGTTTAGACGTATTCCTGCATTTCTCATGTGGTCTTAAGGGCTTATGGCTTTGTTGGAAGCCTTAAGACGTAAAACGTAAAGGAAAAGCGTAGTCTTTAAGTTGTATGCTTGTGATGCATAAATATTGATGTATTATTGGTCCGTATCAGATTGTGATACTGCTGTGTTTGGACGAAAGAGTGGTTGGACTCTTGGCTTGGATAGCTAGCTTGCAAGGTAAGCTTTCGTGTCCTCGGTTTAGCCATTTTGTGGTTCCACCATGTCCCATGGGGATGTGGTTTATGCATGCTGTGTTACATGCTTTGATGTTTTGGAAATGCTGTTGAGCTATTATATGCAATGTGCTTTTATGATATGCATGTGGTGTCCACCTATACGGTAAGCCTGAGTATGTAGTACATACAAGATGGTGAGACTGTGGGTGAGGTGCAAGCGGTGTTCCTTGTACTCATGTGGGTTTAGACGTATTCCTGCATTTCTCTGGCCAGTAGATTTGATAAACACACATGGCATGATTATCTGCTGCATCGCATAGTTTTAGAACTTATATTGTAAATACTGTTTTTGAACTTATATTACACATGTAAGTGAGCTTGGGGTGGAAGATCCTTGAGGACCCCTTGCCTTACTGAGATTTCTTGTTTAGAGATCTCACCCCACATTTGGGGACGCTTATTTCAGGTTCAGGTAATGTTGAGGGCTCAGGTGGCAGGAGGCCAGAGCTGAGTTAGACTTATCTGTACTTTGCTGACATGATGGTTGCTGGTTAATTGACTGTTGTTTATGTTTTCCCGCTTTGATTATGATATTATGCTGAGACTGTTGTTGGGCATTGTGCCTTATTTGGTGAGCATGGGGTTTGTCCATGCCACATGGTTTTGTTATTGTCTTTTATCTGAAGTTGTAATTAAAGTATCAGGATTTTGACCCAGGCTATGAGTTGTAGTCCTGTGGCTTTAGATACTCACATTATATTTATATATGAGGTATTTCAGTTAGTTGTCTTGCAATTTACATACAGGCAGTATTTTATGAAATTGATTAAGTAATCAAGTTGGTTAAGTTTAATGACGTCATAATTGAATTAAAGAAAAAGTTATTCCGCATTTTAATTAAGCGTGGCTTAATACGATAGTATGTTAACAATCCGGGTTAACACGGGCTGTTACATTTTATGGTATCAGAGCACTTTCAAGGGAAAAGCCTGTATGTATTGCAATAACTTAGGATGTTTCGTTGCGTGTCTACTTTGCGTTCTCTCTGATTGGTGTGTATTATGATAATGCATATGTGACCACATGGCGTGGGCTTGATCAACTCATTCTTTGTGTAACTTGTGCAGAGTCATGGTGCCACCAAGGAGGAACCCTAGTACGAGCGAGGATCAATCGGATCCTATCCTGGCTGCATTAGCTGAGATGCAGGCGGCCCGACTAGCCGACCAGGAGGCCACGAGGTTGGCAAACCAGGCGATGCTGGACGCTATCAGAGATGCGAACAGGCGAGCCACGACTGAGGTTCTGGAGGAGAACCGGATGGCCAACATGACTATGATGAGGGTCATGTTGGAGGAGTTGAGGGCTGGTCCTGCTGCTAGCCAGTGTCCTCCACCACCTCCACCGCCGCCACCGCCTCCACCGCCGCCTAGTCAACAGGAGGACACCCAGAGTCAGATAGGTGAGGGCAGTCATTTGACGGGGGCTTTGCAGACCATACCCGTATTTGCTGAGGATCGTGACGAGATCGATCGCCGGCTGAATGCTTTCCGCAAGCATAAGCCACCATCTTTCGACGGATCTTATGATCCCATTGCCGCTGCCAGATGGCTACAGGCGTTGGACAAGATCTTCCGGATCATGCAGTGTACCGATCCGCAGAAGTTGATGTTTGCCACTTACATGCTGGAGGGCGAGGCCCATGAGTGGTGGACCAACATTTCTCACGTCTATGAGATGCAGGGCCGTGTGATGACGTGGCCGTTTTTCGAGGAGTGTTTTCTGGGTCAGTATTTTCCGTATGATGCACAGGAGAGGAAGCAAGGGGAGTTTGACCGTTTGGTTCAGGGCTCATTGTCAGTTGACGAGTACCTGGCCAAGTTTAATGAGCTGGTGAAGTTTTCACACTTCAGGATGGCGAGGCCTACTTCTACATTCTTGGCTGCTAAGTTCCGCAGGGGACTTAGTGAGGATATTGCTGGTTACTTAGCTGGGTCTGCTTCCAGAGATTTTGGGACACTGGTCCAGCAGTGTCGTGATATTGAGGACTTCTACAGCACGAGTAAGGCCAAGAAGGCCAAGATTGAGGTGCCACAGGGTACTGGTGGTTCCGCTCCCTGGAGGAACGGGAAGTTTGCAAACAAGGGCAAGGGCAAACAGTTGGCGGCTAAGCAAGCGCCAAACCAGTTTAAAAAGACTTCTACTCAGGGGAACGCAGCTAGACCTCCTGCTCCCCGATGCTCGGGATGCGGGAAGTCACATTTTGGGTCGTGTTCTACCGGACAGTTGATATGCTTCCAGTGTGGCAAGGAGGGCCATTACTCCAGAGATTGCCCGACGGCGAGAGTTGCTGCAGTGCAGGCTGTGCCATTGCAGATGGTTCCTATTGGGGCACCAGCCGTGCCACCTACTACAGGGCGTGTTTATACTTTGGATTGTCAGCAGTCGGACAGAGCTCCGAACCTGGTCAGAGGTACTGTTACCATTGGTGGTTCAGCTGTTGATGTATTGTTTGATTCCGGGGCAACGCATTCTTTTGTTGCTACCCCTATTGCTATGGGGCTTGAGTTGCCCAGTGATGTGCTTTCTCCACCGATGCGGGTGACCACCGCCACCGGAGAAAAATGTTTGACCTCCACTGTTCATCGCGATGTAGCGTTTCAGTGGGATGGCCGTGATTTCTCGGTAGATCTGATAGGATTGCCGATGGCCAACCTAGAGATTATTCTGGGCATGGATTGGTTGTCCAGAAACTGTGCATTGATTGATTGCTGTGCCAAGAGAGTGTTGATGTCTCCGGGTGGGTCCACAGCCAGTTCCTCACCGTTCATTTCAGTCCTGCAGGCGAGGAGGGCCTTGAGAGCAGGGGCATTTGGCTATGTCATGTTGGGAGGTTTGGTGAGTGGGACACAGGAGGATCTCACTGGCATTCCTGTGGTGAGGGAATTCCTCGAGGTGTTTCCCGAGGAGATTCCTGAGTTTCCACCGCAGAGGGAGATAGAGTTCTCCATAGACTTATTGCCTGGTGTGGGGCCTATATCGTTGGCTCCATACCGGATGTCGCCACCAGAGTTGGCGGAGCTGAAGAAGCATAGTGAGGAGCTTTCAGCGGAAGATTTCATTCGGCCGAGTGTGTCTCCCTGGGGAGCACCGGTCATTTTTGTGAAAAAGAAAGATGGGACCATGCGGTTGTGCACCGACTACAGACAGTTGAACAAGGTGACAATCAAGAACAAGTATCCTCTTCCACGCATTGATGATTTGCTGGATCAGCTCAGGGGTGCTTGCGTATATTCCAAGATCGACCTCCGGTCTGGTTACCATCAGATACAGGTAAAGCCGGAGGATGTCCCAAAGACAGCGTTTTGCTCGAGGTACGGGCATTATGAGTACTTGGTGATCCCGTTTGGACTCACCAATGCACCCGCAGTGTTCATGGACTACATGAATAGGATCTTCCAGCCGTACCTGGATCAGTTTGTGATCGTCTTCATTGACGACATCTTAATTTACTCCAAGACGGAGGAGGAACATGCTGAGCACTTGAAGATTGTTTTGCAAGTGTTGAAAGAGAAAAAGCTTTATGCTAAGCCGTCAAAATGTGAGTTTTGGCTCAAGGCGGTGAAATTTCTGGGTCATGTGATTTCCGCTGATGGAGTTGCAGTTGATCCTAACAAGATTGAGGCCGTGATGGACTAGGAGAGGCCCAAGACGGTTACAGAAGTGAGAAGCTTCTTGGGTTTGGCAGGGTACTACAGGAGGTTCATAGAGGGATTCTCCAAGATGGTGCTACCGATGACTCGCCTTACCCGAAAGGAGACTCCATTCGTGTGGACACATGAGTGTGAGGAGTGTTTCCAGGAGTTGAAGGAGAGACTGACTACTGCTCCTGTGTTAGTTCTTCCTGATCCTGCGGAACAGTTTGAGTTATACTGCGATGCCTCTGGTAAAGGACTAGGCTGTGTGTTGATGCAGAAAGGGAAAGCTTTTGCCTATGCATCAAGACAGTTGAAACCTCATGAGGAGAACTACCCGACTCACGACTTGGAGTTGGCAGCCGTTGTTTTTGCTTTCAAGATTTGGAGGCATTACCTGTTTGGCATGAAGTTTGCTGTATTCAGTGATCACAAGAGCCTGAAGTATCTGTTTGACCAGAAGGAGTTGAACATGAGACAACGAAGATGGATGGAGTTCTTGAAGGACTACGACTTTGAGTTGAGGTACCATCCTGGCAAGGCCAATGTGGTGGCCGATGCTTTGAGTCGGAAATCCGTGAGCTTATCCAGCTTGATGATGAGCGACTACGAGGTGATCGAAAAGTTCAGAGACTTGAGAGTGAACTCCTTGTTTGGGGGCGCACTGCTCGAAATGGAAACAGCAGAAGTGATTAATGAGCTGATGGAAAAGATTAAAGAGGCGCAAGTGCAAAGAGAGTGCCTTGATTATGTGAAGAACCGGGACGGTGTGTCTTGGAACGAGGATGGATTGCTGCTGTTCCAGAAGAGGATTGTTATTCCTCGAGGGCCATTGACTGAAGAGGTTATGGCAGAGGCTCATAAGGGCCGGTTTACTATCCACCCTGGTGCTACAAAAATGTACCAGGACTTAAAGAGAAATTTTTGGTGGCCGGGCATGAAGAAGGACATAGCGGTCTACGTGTCCAAATGCCTTATATGTCAGAAAGTAAAGATTGAGCACCAGAAACCGTTTGGTAAACTTCAACCTCTTGTAATTCCACAGTGGAAGTGGGAGAGTATTTCCATGGACTTCGTGGTGGGATTGCCTAAAACTCAGGCTGGTTGTGACTTTATTTGGGTCATAATGGACAGATTGACCAAGTCTGCCCATTTTCTTCCAGTGAAGGTGAGCTTCACTACAGAGCAGTTGGCCAAATTATATGTCCGTGAGATTGTGAGGCTTCACGGGGTGCCCGAGAGTATCATCAGTGATAGGGACCCGAAGTTCACATCTCGGTTCTGGGAGGCGCTGCAGGAGGCTTTTGGTACGCAGTTGAGATTAAGTACCGCCTATCACCCTCAGACTGACGGACAGACTGAGCGGACCATCCAGACATTGGAGGACATGTTGAGAGCTTGCACATTGGAGCAGGGTTCTGCATGTGATAGGTACCTTCCGTTGGTAGAATTCTCGTACAACAACAGTTTTCATGCTAGTCTGGGCATGGCACCCTACGAGGTGCTGTATGGTAGGAGGTGTCGGACTCCTACCTGCTGGTCTGAGGTTGCAGATAAAGAGCTATTTGGCTTGGACTTTGTCCAAGATACTACCCAGCAGATCCAGATGATCAGGGAAAAGTTGAAGCAGGCGCAGAATAGCCAGAAAAGCTACTATGATGTCAAGCATCGACCACTGGAGTTCAGTGAGGGTGAGCACGTGTTTGTGAAACTTTCACCTGTCACTGGTGTTGGACGGGCACTCGGAGTGAGGAAGTTGAGCCCTCGGTTCATTGGGCCTTACCAGATCCTTGGTAGAGTAGGACCTGTTGCCTATCGACTCGCCTTGCCTCCGAACCTAGCCAACATCCACGACGTGTTTCACGTGTCTCAGCTTCGGAGGTACATAGCAGATCCTTCGCACGTGGTGCAGCCGGATGATGTGGAGGTTCGGGAGAACCTAAAGACTCCCGTCGGACCACTCAAGATCCTCGATCGAGGCGAGAAACAGCTTAGAAGCAAGATCATTCTGATGTTCAAGGTGCAATGGACTGGGCGTAATCCCGAGGAGTGCACGTGGGAGCGAGAGGATGAGCTTCTCCGACAGTATCCCGACTTTCGAGACAGGTATGTTTCTGATTTTGAGGACAAAATCCTTAAAAAGGTGGGGTGAATGTAAGAACCCGCACCGTTAATTAAGGTAATTAGTGAATTAATTATGATAATTAGGAAATGATTCCATAATTGACCTTAATAATTATTATTGGGATTAAATAATTATACTGAGTGAGTAAAAATGCTGAAAGTCGCTTTTCGGAAGAAAAGCGCAGATACCGGTTCTGCTACCCGGTATAAATGCGTACCGGAAAAGTATCCCGGAAAATTATAACGAATGCATGATAATTACTAGAATATTATGTAGGACTTGTAAAACAAGTTTCAAGTCAAAATAATGTAATCTGATGCCAGAACTGATACTGGCTATGGAAAAGCGCGTACCGGAAAGGTGCTCCGAAAAATAAAATAAAAATATGACAAATCTTAGAAAAATGTCTAGGTTTGGATTCCAAAGTATGGGATCAAGATCTTTTGCGTAGCTATTAAGGCTAATACTGCGCGTTATGGCTTAAATGCCTATATATACTACCATTAAGAGGGCACAAAACCCTAGGCAGCCACTATTCATACGTGAAGGGAGCTGTGTTGCTGCAGAACACTATTCCATTGCCTCCTCTTTCATATTTTCTTGAGCTTGTGATCACCTTCTTCACCATTCCTTCTCCTAAACAACTAGAGTGTGTCTTGTGAGAATGATGTGCAACCTTTCTCTGAGTTGAGGTGCTGTTTGAGAGGTGTTTAGTGGGCTGTGATCTTGTCTTCCTTGTTGTGAGCTATTGTTCATGCCATTGGAGGCTTCAAGGAACTTCCTTTGTGTTGAAAGGGCCAAACTTTGCACCATTTTCGTACACCATTTTATGGCCTGAGTTGAGGAGCTGTTGGGGAGCTCCAAGAGCACAACTTACTCTGTTTTTGAGCTTTGGTAAGCCTTGTCACCTTTGATCTTAAGTTTTGATGCTTAAAGTTGATGTCTTGGCCATGTTTAATGAGTAAACAAGAAGGTATAATGAGTATGAACCTAAAACAGATTAAAGATGCATGCTTTAACGTGTACATGTGTTAAAAGTTGAATCTTTGGGGTGGATATTCACGAAATGCAGAAACTGCATTCTGTCGTGAGATATCCGGATATTTGTCGAACAGATATCCGGATATCAGTATCCGGATATGGTATCCGGATATGCATATCCGGATATGGTATCCGGATATTCATATTCGGATGAGGGATCTGGATATCCGAATATACCATATCCGGATATGTTCAGTGTGATATCCGGATATTGTATATCCGGATATGTCCCTTGTGATATCCGGATATCCTGGGTTTTCGCAGAACAGTAGCTGTGCTGTGTGAACAGTAAGCTATTGGGGGTTTGTGGACCCTAGATTAAGGAAGATGAACTTCTGTAATTAATGAACTAAGTCAGAATCATATGATTAAGGGCTTATGGCTTTGTTGGAAGCCTTAAGACGTAAAACGTAAAGGAAAGGCGTAGTCTTTAAGTTGTATGCTTGTGATGCATAAATATTGATGTATTATTGGTCCGTATCAGATTGTGATACTGCTGTGTTTGGACGAAAGAGTGGTTGGACTCTTGGCTTGGATAGCTAGCTTGCAAGGTAAGCTTTCGTGTCCTCGGTTTAGCCATTTTGTGGTTCCACCATGTCCCATGGGGATGTGGTTTATGCATGTTGTGTTACATGCTTTGATGTTTTGGAAATGCTGTTGAGCTATTATATGCAATGTGCTTTTATGATATGCATGTGGTGTCCACCTATACGGTAAGCCTGAGTATGTAGTACATACAAGATGGTGAGGCTGTGGGTGAGGTGCAAGCGGTGTTCCTTGTACTCATGTGGGTTTAGACGTATTCCTGCATTTCTCTGGCCAGTAGATTTGATAAACACACATGGCATGATTATCTGCTGCATCGCATAGTTTTGGAACTTATATTGTAAATACTGTTTTTGAACTTATATTACACATGTAAGTGAGCTTGGGGTGGAAGATCCTTGAGGACCCCTTGCCTTACTGAGATTTCTTGTTTAGAGATCTCACCCCACGTTTGGGGACGCTTATTTTAGGTTCAGGTAATGTTGAGGGCTCAGGTGGCAGGAGGCCAGAGCTGAGTTAGACTTATCTGTACTTTGCTGACATGATGGTTGCTGGTTAATTGACTGCTATTTATGTTTTCCCGCTTTGATTATGATATTATGCTGAGACTGTTGTTGGGCATTGTGCCTTATTTGGTGAGCATGAGGTTTGTCCATGCCACATGGTTTTGTTATTGTCTTTTATCTGAAGTTGTAATTAAAGTATCAGGATTTTGACCCAGGCTATGAGTTGTAGTCCTGTGGCTTTAGATACTCACATTATATTTATATATGAGGTATTTCAGTTAGTTGTCTTGCAATTTACATACAGGCAGTATTTTATGAAATTGATTAAGTAATCAAGTTGGTTAAGTTTAATGACGTCATAATTGAATTAAAGAAAAAGTTATTCCGCATTTTAATTAAGCGTGGCTTAATACGATAGTATGTTAACAATCCGGGTTAACACGGGCTGTTACATCTGCCACGCCCAACACTGCCACCCAAAGCGGATCCCGAGGAGGGTTGACCCCCTCCTCACCAACCCACACCAGGTGCACATTACCTCTCCCTTATAAATAGCCCCTTTGGGCATACCATAAAGGTATCAGATGTATCGATATTCTGCCTATTTACTTAAGTTACACGTCCACACACCAACCCCACTGTTGATTGTTTACTTCATACTTGCAACAATGTTTCTTAGCTTGGTCTTTACCTGTGCTAAGTGTATCATCCATACAGTGACTCTATCCCCAAGGGGAACATAGTGGGCTTATAGATCACGACGGTACATTGACGCAGTCTGTGGGAAACTATAAACTTCTATTCCCAATCTCCTACCAAAGATCTACGAGAGGCATTTCATTTTCTGACAGCTAAACATGGCTGTTATGACTCGAAGAGCATAACAAACTAGAGTCGTTACCCCCCGAAGGTCATGTGCAAACAGTTCACTCCAGCTCCCCGTTGTCGATGCACTCAGCCCCTGCTGAACAAGTAGCCAGAGAGGCGCTTCCCCTGGTACTGCAACCTGTTGGCCCACAGTTACCAGCGGATGATGCTGGAGTAGCATCGTTGAATCGTCGCGTAGCCATACGCGAAGTCCAAGGAGAAAATTTAATCCTAACTCAGCCCCCACCACCTGTAGTCCGTTTCGGAAAACCACTTCCCGCCGTTGGCCAACAAACTATCCCACCAACTTATCATTTACAGTCGACTCAAAGTCAGCCGGCAGCCCTGTATAATGATCATCGAATCTCTTTGCTCGCCCCATATCCCCCTTATACACACAACGTGGCCGCCCATTACCCCCTACTATCCCTGCAGATTTTGCATTTCCCAGTTACGCAACGCAATAATGCGGCCATCCAACAACCTCAAGGGTCATGTCTGAATCCGGATCAGCCACAATATGGCACCCACCAAGGCCTAGCCCTCTCTTACTCTGTTGAAGCCCCACATATACCTCGTCCACAACCAGAACAGCAAGCGCACAACCTTAACTTGAGGGAAACGCCTGCTAATACTTCAGGACGCAATAAACCCTTAATCGATAGCTTATGTTTAACCCCCATACCTCTTGGTTTCAAAGGACCCTCCAACATCGTCACGTATGTTGGTGACACTGATCCTTTTGAGTGGATCCAAAAGTTTGAAGCGGCAATGACCCTTCACGACGAAACTGATCTCCTCATGTGCTGGACTTTCCCTACACTCCTGGGTGGAAGAGCATTGACATTATGCACCACTCTACCAACCGGTAGCATTACGTCCTGGGATGATCTAGCGAGCAAGTTTCAGACCCATTTCGCAACCAGCCGCCCAGTGCCTAAATCTGTCCACTCCCTGGAAAAGATTTGCCAATAATCTGGTGAGTCCCTTACATCCTGTTTGGACAATTTCGATAAAGAAGCTCTGCAAGTGCAAGGCCTGGACCCTAAGGTCCAGGTGCATATACTCCTATCTGGCTTACGCCAAGGAGCGTTCGCCTACAAGCTTGCTCGCCATGAAATTACTGACTTAGAAGAGGTCAAGAAAAAAGCACAAGAGTTCATGCGAATTGAAGAGTATAAAGGGAGCCGAGTCGACGACGTCCACAGCTAAGAGAATAGGGCCAGTAAAAGTAAAGACCACGTGGAGGAAAGAAATAAGGGTCTCAAACCCTCCAAATATTCCAGTCGCCCTTTAGGGCGTGACACAACAGGACGCCAGTCACACAGCATCTTGCAAATTGAGTACAAAAAAGAGCCCAAGAATAACCCTCAACACCAACAGCCGACCAAAGAAATCACCGCATATTGCAAGTTCCACCGCAGTAACGGACATAGTACCGAAGAATGCAGACACCTCAAAGATGATATTGATGAGCTTATCAAGGACGAGGCTCACAGACGGACTGGCGATGGTTCCCGCGCTGTCAGGTCTGGAAGGCGACACCGTGAGCGTAGCAAGTCACCAGAAAGGAGAAGATCTAACCAATCTGGTTATTGTCCCCGCCATGAACGTGATAGGAGAGAAGACTCTCCCGGAGACCGCAGTCTACAAGCTAGCCCCCGTCATAGAAGAAGACGAGATGAAGATGAAGAAGACTCGGCTCTCATCAAACACGGAGTGATAAACATGATTTTCAGTGGGCTGAGCGGAGGTGGAGAAACGGCCAACGCCAGGAAGAAACACTTGAAGCAGTGTTTGGCTGTAGCTGGTAAAGTCATCATCAAAGTGAAAGTTGATTCAGGTCCAACCAAGCCTAAAATCGTGTGGGACCACGCCGATTTGGGCGATATCCTTCCCGGGCGTGATGACCCTCTTGTCATTCAAGCAATAATTGCCAACTTTGGCGTTAATCGCGTGTTTGTTGATCACGGTAGTTCAACCGATATCTTGTTTTTACAATGTTTCAAGGCGTTAGGTTTTACTATCAATGACTTAACCCCAGTTGCGGGGGAACTTTCAGGTTTCAAGGCAACAATCACCGAGCCGCTTGGAATGATAAACCTGCGTTTATCCATAGGAACGCCACCCACGTCAAGGTCTGCCGACATCCAATTCCTGGTGCTTGACACCCCGTCAGCATACAATGCAATTCTTGGCAGAAGGGTGTTCGCCGCTTTCGAGGCGAGGTATCTCCCCCATACTTGGCGATGAAGTTTATAGCCAAGGATAACACGACGGTAAGAGGCAATCAAACGGTAGCCAGGAGATGCTACAATATATCCCTCGGACCAGCAACCAAAGTCACCTTCAAAGATCAACCAGTGCCCCTACAAGCAACAACTCCGCCAGTCGAAGGAAACTCTAGCAGGAAGGGGAAGGAGCATGACCAGTGTTTCTTAGTAGAGTTTGACGCAAGGGACGACCCCCAAGTTGAACATGCCAGACCCACTCCAGATGGAGTGTTAGAACACGTCGTGTTGGGCGACGCTGATCAAACAACAACCATTGGGGCAACCATTGACCTTGAAATTAAAGGCAAATTGATCAAGATGCTCAAAGACAACAAAGATTTGTTCGCCTGGAAACCATTCGATATGCCAGGTATCGACCCAGAGGTATGCTGCCACCGGTTGTCCATGGACCCCAAAGCAAAGCCTGTATCTCAGAAAAAGAGAAAGTTTGGTCCTGACCGCCAGAAGGTCATTGACGAAGAAGTCAAGCGACTCCATGACGCCGGCTTCATTAGGGAAATCAAATACACCACTTGGTTATCCAACCCAGTGCTGGTGAAAAAGCCAAATGGAGCGTGGAGGATGTGTGTCGACTACACTGACCTGAACAAGGTATGTCCCAAGGATGCTTATCCATTTCCCAGCAACGACCAGTTGGTCGATAACGCATCAGGTTTCAAAATGCTATCATTCATGGATGCATACTCTGGTTACAATCAAATCATACTGCTCGAGGAGGACCGAGATAAAACGGCGTTCATAACCCAGAACGCCAACTACTATTATACCATTATGCCTTTCAGTTTGAAGAACGCCGGTGCCACATACTATCGGATGATGAATAGAGAGTTCAAAGACCTAATTGGCGATAGAATCAAAGTTTATATTGATGACATGATCGCCGAGTCAAGAACGCCAGAACAATACTTGTTAGACCTCCAAGGCGTGTTCGAAAGGTTGAGAAAGTAAAACATGCGCCTTAATCGTAGCAAATGCGCTTTTGGTGTTCCCGCCGATAAGTTTCTAGGCTTCATGCTCACCGAGAGAAGCATTGAGGTCAACCCCGAAAAATGCAAGGGGGTTATCGAAATGAGAAGCCCCCAAATCGTCAAAGAAGTTCAATAGTTAACTGGGAGGCTTGTAGCCCTCACCCGTTTCTTGGCAAATTTGGCACATAAGTCCTTCCCCCTTTTCGGCTTACTCAAGAAAGGAAATACCTTCCGGTGGTCCGAAGAGTGTGAAAAAGTCTTTCAAGAGTTCAAAAGAGCTCTCTCCTGTCCACCAGTCCTCGCCAAGCCAGACAACAGCGAGACGTTGTATTTATACCTCGTTGTAGGCGCTGAGGCTGTCAGCGCAGCGTTGGTCAAAGAATCAAAAGAGGAAGGGCAGAAACCTGTCTACTTTATCAGCAAAGTCCTGCAGGGGGCTGAACTTCGATACCAAGAGGTGGAAATGGTTGCCTTCACGCTTATCTTTTCCGCAAGAAGATTAAGACCATACTTTCAGTGTCATCCAATCACCGTCAGGACCAACCAGCCAACCCGCCAGGTTTTGCACTAACTTGACCTCGCCGGACGAAAGATGTCTTAGGCAATTGAGCTGTCGGAATACCAAATCGCCTATGAGCCAAGAACCGCCATTAAGGCCCAGGCACTCAAAGACTTCATCGCAGAAATGACGCACAATTCCCCTCCCAATGGCCAAATCATCGAAACGCCACTCCCGGCGATGTGGAAGCTATATGTCGATGGCTCATCAAACGCCAAAGGCGCTGGGGAAGGAATGATAGTAGAGAATCCAGATGGTGTGGCCGTTGAGCATTCCTTATCCTTCGAATTCAGTACCACCAATAACTAGGCTGAGTACGAGGCCATGGTAGTTGGCTGATTCAAGCAAAAGAGATGGGAGCCCGACACCTCAAAATCTTCAGCGACTCTCAATTGGTGACGTTTCAGATCTCTGGTGAGTATCAAACCAAAGGACCACTGATGTGCAAGTACTTGGAGAAAGTCAAAGAGTTACTCGAAACCTTTGAAAGTGTAGACGTGGAGCATATCAGGCGAGCTGAAAACACTAGGGCAGATATCCTCGCCAAATTAGCAAGCACAAAAATCCCAGGTAACAATCGCTCTGTGAACCAACATAATTTGCCCAGGAAAACATTTTCTCATGTTGCATTAGAATTCAACTCTCATATTAGTGACCCTTCGATTTGCGTGCAAAGTTTTTCTTTTCTTTTCTTTTCTTTTTTTTAATAAATATGGGGTCCACCACTAGTTGAGTCACGACTTGAGAATTGAATTCTCATGCAACATGAGAAAATCAAATCCCTACTTTCAATAAATTATAAAAAGATATTTATGGAACTTATATTAGAATTTTTTCATTTACATAGTTTGCCTTAATGCATTTAACAACTTTGAGACTAGATTCTTTAAAGATTGAATATACTGATTTTTTAAATTTTAAAATTATTCCCATCTTATTTTATTTCTTTTCAAACTTTCTGCCATTTTTTAACAATTTCATCAATGCCTTTAATAAATTATTACAAAATATCTTTATTGAATTCAATATCTGATTTCTTAAATGAATTTTCTTTATTTTCATTTACATTATTTCATTTGCCTTTAATGCATTTAATGTACTAGATGTTACTAAATTATATCATTCATTTTTATTTTCAACCTTTGTCATGAATTAATGCATTTAATATAATTTAAAATTATTTATATTTATATATTTTGAAAGCCTCTCAACATTTGAAGGTTTTATTAATACCAATAGTAAAATTTGGGTTTAACAAGTCTAATTTTTTATTTTCGTTTACCATGTTTACAATTAATGCATCTAATACAGTAGAAGTTATTAAATTATATCTATAACACTGCAATTATTAGGAGTATTTACACTAGAATAAAAAAACACAACTAAACTATAGCATGCGTCTTTACATAGTTATTCATATTCTCGGACACTAACATTCTTGGCACAAAATCTCAAAACAAAAGAACAAATGTCTAGACTATAATTATGTCAAAACATATAAAATACATCAAACACATTGTCCAAAGCGCACACTGACAAAAGTCTTTTAAGCTGTTATACTTGATCTGATATCCTGAAATGAAATCCCCAATAAGGATGAGATCATGTGAATCCTAATAAATTATAAAACTAACTTGCTTACTTTGTCGAAATTTGAGATTATGTCCAGCTGATGATACCTAATAATAACAATCCTACTAATGACTTCATGGAAAAGAAAATATGCACATATTCAAATGAAAGTCACTACTCTTCTAAAAATTAAATATTTTCAATAATTTCCAATTAAAAACTTTATAATTTCAATGTAGAAATGATAGTGAAACGTTAATTTGATGTCTGTCACCAATAATTTAATTTCAAATTTATATTTATTTAAAAACTAAATATTTATTTACTTATTTTTTAAAAAAAAATTGACATGCAAGTGTTATCACACATGTGAGCACAAAGCTGAAATTAAAGCAGAACTTGACACATCAGTTTTTTTGGTTCTCCTTTAAGATATTAATAGATATGAGAGGATTCACTCTAGTTTCAACCCTCTAATGCCCCTAATAAATTATGAAAAAATATTTATTGTACTTATATCCAAATTTAAACATTTTTTTCATTTTCGTTTACACTTTCATTAATTCAACTAATAAGTTTGACATTATATTTTCATAAATAATATCTTTCATTTTAATTTTCAACCTTTATAATTACTGCAACTAATATTTTTTATATTTTAAAATTATTCGCATTTTATATTGTTATGAAACCATATGTTTTCAACACTTTTATAACAAAATGATTTATTGAATTTGATAGGACCAAATACGGTAAGGATAGCCCAATACGTATTAAGCCCAAATCACACACGGTTGAGACTCCTGCATTGCTTCTACCTTGGGCCTATTATCTGTTGTTGGGGTGAGCTTTGATTTCTTGGTCCTTCGTCTTTCACGTTGTACCAGATGGGGGGTACCTGCGAAGACACTCCGATGCTTATGTCAGTATTAGAGGCAGGTGTTTTTGTTGTGAAAGTAAAGGATGATCGTACCTTGGTGGTACATAATGTATTTATATAGTAGCTGAGACGTATGCTCTGGAGGATACCTTGCTTCATGGTGAAGGCAAAGGTTCCTTGGTGCCAACGTTGTGTAGCTGTCATGATTTTATTGTTGAGGAGCTTGCCGCCATGGTATCTAGTAATAGAGTTACGGCGAGCAGGAGCTGCCCATTGCTTACTGGTATGAGGGCGCGGTGGTGTTGCCTTAGCCCTTAAGTTTACTGTCTGTAGAAGGTATCCCGTTGCGTGGAGAGTAAGTATGTCTTATGTGCCGTGATGACGTCATCATGCCTTGTATGGCGCGATGGGGTCAATCCATGTAGAGTTCCGCGATAGGTTCATCGCGTCCGTGCCTACCCTTTGTGCCTTGCTCGGGGTCCTTAATGGGTTCGTGTTAGCATATGGGTGTCCTAGAGACAATCTTTTGATTAAATAAAGGACACTAGATGTAGAACTTTATTTGTCGCAAATAAATGTAAGCACTATTTATTCAGTTTCATATTGTGTCTCGATATTACTGTTAATATTATATGAATGAACTGGATAAACCCCTTGGAATAGAACAGGTATCTCTTGAGTATCTGTGATGAGATCACGATCATGAGGATTCAAGGATATTGCATGTCTATTCCTAATTATTTGTGCCTAGTCTAGAGACACTGAGTTTGGGGATCAGTGATCTCGAGTAAAGACTAGTACGACTTATCTACTTGTATATGGATACAAGGTAAAGACCTCATGAGCTGCAGATATGGAGATATCTTAGCTAAAGTCGTGGGTGGACCTATAAGAGTATAGCTCGCACTGAACAGACCCAAAAAGAGACTCTATGAGGAAATCTCACAGATAGTGTCATTAGAGTAATCTCTTTATGTTTGGGTGTGTCTTTCCTTAGACCAGAAGTTATTACCTAGACTGTGTTCTTGAAGGCATGTTTTGATTGTATACCTCGTCTGCCTGAAACATGGAGACTCATAGGTATACTTTTGGGCGTGTCCTTAAAGGGCACAGGGCTAGGGTAATAAGCTGAAGGAATTCGTCAAATCTCTGTGAGAGATTAGGTTATCTGTAAACCGGAGAAATCGGGATGACATTTACAGGGACTCGGGAATCTATGCATAGTAAAAGAGATCATGAGATGATCTGCCTTTAGAGTCAGTAAATTGAAGATTCCCTATTTCGAATAAAGCTTACTCTAAACCGCAGGGGTTGATACATTTCCTTACCCTAGGTTAATGGGAAGATAACCGAGACGAAGGGAAATACATACGGTAACCAAATATGTGCAATAGGTTGATCAAGTCATTAATCTGACTAGTTCTGGGGCAACAAAGCATTGCTAGTGCTCTGTGTTGTCATTAATTGGGTTGTGGGCTTGTTGGGCCCAAGCCCAGTTATGTCAGTAGCTAAGTTGGACCTAATGGGTCACACACTAACACCTTGTAGTTATGATGGACTAGCTTTAAAGGTATTGGGCCTAATAATGTTATTAGCCCAAGAAGCTGTTTGGAAGCCCACCTAAATGGGTGGGTGGTGCATGGAGTTTAGTAATGGGCTTGGATAGTCCAAGCCATTACTAATTAATTTAATTAGTTAAATTAATAATCAAATATTTGAATTTTGAATTTTGAATTTGAAATTTGAATTTTGAAATTTGAATTTAGAATTTGAATTTCGAAATTCGAATTTTGAATTTGAAATTTGAAATTTGAAATTTGAATTTTAAAATTTGAATTTGAATTTTGAAATTCGAATTTTGAATTTGAAATTTGAGATTTTGAATTTTGAATTTTGAATTTGAATGTTTGAACGTTTGAGTTCAAGTGTTTGAATTCGAATTTGAATGGGTTTTGAAAAGCTGTTTCATAACAAAAGGATAAGACAGGATCTTATTGGAGCATATTCCTTGGATGAAGAAGCATCTTTGGAGGCTCTCCCTAGGCTGTTTGGTGCGCCACTTTTAAGTGATAAGAGTGTTATCTTATCACTTAAAACAAACCTCCATTCAGATTTGGTGGTTGAGGGAATCAGTGGGTAAGTTGATTCAAATTTTGAATGCAACTGCTCAATGTATTTGGACCCTTTATAGGGCTGAATTATGCGCATGAAAACTATATACTATATGATAGTTTATGAATTTAAGTTTAAATTAATTTGAATTTAAATTCATGTGGATAAGATTGGAGGTTGTTGGCAAAGTTTGTTTTGCAACAGCTCCACCTTATCACACTGTTTCATGCACAACTTTCAAAGAAATTTGAAAGTTTGTTTTTCATTTTGAATGAATGAATTCACTCCTCCTCTCCAAAGGGTGCGCATAAATAGACATGTTCCTCACCTTAGGTTTCATTGGAAAAACCAAGCCAACTCTCCTCCTCTATGCACCATTCTGTAGGGTAGCTCAGTACACCTTTCCATACAGGATACCTAGCCTCCACCCTCACCACTTGTGCGCATAGCAAGCCTCATTGTGGTGTTCATCTGGTGGCTTTCAAGAAAGAGTTCTTGCATCATAGACGAACGGTGGTGTGGATCACCATTAGAGGGTTTGAACCCTTCAAGCCTGACATCTCATCTCCCTGACTGATCAGGCCAAAACAAGGTAACATCATGCTGTCTTAAAGCATGAATCTATGAGTGCATGTATGTTCCGCAGTAAAATTTTTGTTTTACACCTTACATGCATCGGCCTTCAAAGGCCAGTTTACTTTCAAGTGGTATCAGAGCCCGTTTGCTTTACCATCGACGGGTGATGGTACCTTGTTTGTGAAAAATGTCTTTCACGGTCAAAAATCTTTAAAGGGTTAAAGTTTAAATTCTGCATGTGGATTTTGAATCACAAATCCTTTAAAGTGTTAAAGTTTTTGTTTTTATGAACATGAAAATTTGATTCTGTGTTCATAAAACATTATGCATCATGGTTTAGTTTCTTTTCTTTATGAAAGTTCTAAAAGGAACACCCTTTTTGAAAGGGTAGATTCGGCCATGGAGGGTACTAAGAGTACCTTGAATGATTTCTTATTTTTCTCCATGAATTGTGTCATGTTTATATGCATGAAATTTTGTGAAAAATTTATCATATAGTTACCTATATGATTCGGCCATGTAGGGATATATGGCTACATGCATGGTTTAATTTTGTTTTCTTTAAGAAAGAATTAACAAAATTTGAATTGAAATTGTTTTTAAATTCGGCCAATGAGAAATTTAAGATTATGAATCTTGATGTTATTTTGATGTTTAAATGTTAAATGTCAAAATACATGTGAAAATGTTATGTGATAATATAATGTTTGTGTTTGCAAGTTTTGAACTTTTCAGGTACAAACAGGAAGGGGATGGTCATGGTGCCCGGATTTGAATTTTTTTGAATTTTAAATTTATGTGTAATCGCGCATTTTAATTTACAAGTATATTTGTAATTTAAATTTTGTAATTTTGTTCCTCCAAAGTGTTATGGAGTTTCTTTAATTATTTGTAATTAGAGAAATAGGCTAGTGGCGTATAGACGACAAGCGGCCGTTGCTTAAAGAAGCAAAAAGGACAAAAGCGCGAGCACCATGGCTATCTCAATATAAACTGTTTATATGTATGATTAGAACGTCTAGTATGCATAAATTGGGCAAATCGCGTTTGTATGGTTATTATGTTTGTCCAATAACGACTAGTGTATACCGATAGATGTTTGACATAGGTAACGACTAGCATGATAACTTACAATATGCGTTTGATGGGACCTAATTAACCCAAAGATAAAAGGAACCCTTAAAAGGAATAAATAATTAAGCATATGATTATCTCCCACCACCAATGCTACTCAAAACTCTTCTACGTAGTGGGCTCCACAACTCAGTTGGGACCCACTATTTCGTTGGGCTAGAGTAGTGTTTGAAGTGTAAGACACTTAGGGTGCTGGTTTAATGCTTAACTAAGACATAAGTTGCAGGCACAGCCGGACTTATGTGCTTAGGGTAATGGTGCTAGGTTGGTTGCATGAGATGCACCACTAAGTGACAAAGAGTTGTCAACCTAAAGTTAAGAGAGGGTATGAGATACTGTTGATAAAGATCAACCCTTTATTTAAATTAATCTTGCGGTCTCAGACGGAGGTTAAAATAAATAATCGCACTCTTAAACCCACTAAGGTAAAATCTAAAGTAGATTAACCCTAAGTCAAAAGGAAGGGTCATTGACTTAGATAAAATAGTGGGAGGGGCAAATTATTTCAAGTCTTTAATAATTTGCTTTTAACTACATAACCGTATATTAACTAAAACTATCTTTACATCGTTTTCAGCTTATAGTATGACTAATCCACTGTCACTGCGTTCAATACTCGATACGAATAAACTGACCGGTTCGAATTTTATGGACTGGTATCGGAACCTAAGAATAGTTCTAAGGGCCGAAAAGATTGCCTACGTTTTAGATGCTGTAATACCCGTAGCTCCACGGGAAGGGGAAGAAGGGTTTGCGGAATTTGATTTCGTAACCCATCAACAGCACTTGGATGACAATGTGATGGCAGTATGCATCATGTTGGCATCCATGTCGCCTGAACTGCAAAAGCAGCATGAGCATATGGATGCTCCCTCTATTATCGTACATCTCAAGGAGTTGTATGATATTAAAGGCAGGCATGAGAGGTATGAGGCCTCAAGAGAACTGTTCTCTTGTAGGATGACTGAGAGCATGTCTGTTGCCAGCCATGTTCTCAAGATGATCGGGCTGATTGAGAAGCTAGGAAACCTAGGCTTCATCATGGATGCCGAGCTAAGTAATGACTTAGTCCTCACCTCACTTCCACCTTCCTTCAGTCAATTCATCATGAATTACAATATGCATGGGATGCAAGTGAGCTTGCCTGAGTTGTTAAGCATGTTAACAACAGCTGAAGTGTCTATCAAGAAGGATAGGACACAGGCTCTTTTGATTGGTGGGCCTAGCAAGGCCAAGGGAAAGGGTAAGGAGCCTGCAAAAGGTGACCCCCTTAAGCCCAAAGGAAAATCCAAGAAGAAGAAGGGCAAGAAGAAGGGTAAGAAGGCACCTAAGGACAAGGGTGATGCTGAGTGCTTCCATTGTGGCAAGAAAGGCCACTGGAAGAGGAATTGTCCAGACTACCTGAACAATGTGAAGGACAAGAAGCATGGTGATGCTTCTGCCTCAGGTATTTTCATGATTGAGATAAATTATTCTTATGCTAATCCATCCTCATGGGTATTGGATACCGGATGTGGTTCTCATATCTGCAATATGTTGCAGGTACTTAGGAGCCCAAGGAGATTGGATAGAAACGAGGTGGATCTCTGCGTTGGTAATGGAGCAAGAGTTGCTGCTTATTCAGTTGGAGATGCTGACCTTATTTTGCCTACGGGCCTTTTACTGCATTTGAATAATTGTCTTTATGTTCCGCAAATTTCTAGAAACATTATTTCAATTTCTTGTTTAGAACAAGATGGATATACTTTCAGTATTAGGAATGGTACTTTTTCTATCATTTTGAATGATATGGTTTACGGTACTGCTTCTTTAATAAATGGATTGTATGTGTTGGAAATGGGAAATGAAGTGCTCAATATAGATGTGAAACGACCTAGGACGGATAATCAATCTTATCTTTGGCACTGTAGACTAGGGCACATAAATGAAACAAGATTGTCTAGGATGCATAGAGATGGATACCTGGACTCCATGGATTTGGAATCCTATGGACAGTGTGAATCTTGTCTAGCTGGGAAAATGATTCAACAAAAGCCCAAAGGGCTTGAGAGTCATAGGGCTAGTGAGTTATTAGAACTCATTCATACTGATGTATGTGGCCCAATGTCTATTGAGGCTAGAGGTGGATATTCTTATTTCATTACCTTTACAGATGACAAATCAAGATTTGGGTATATATACCTAATGAGATATAAATCTGAAGCTTTTGAAAAGTTCAAAGAGTTTAGGAATGAGGTGGAGAAACAGCGTGGCAAGATGATTAAGACATTACGATCAGATCGTGGTGGTGAATATTTGAGCCACGAGTTTCAGGGTTATCTGAGAGAAAATGGAATTCTCTCACAATTTACCGCTCCTTACACACCACACCAAAACGGTGTCTCCGAAAGGAGAAACAGGACCTTGTTAGACATGGTTAGGTCTATGATGAGTGAGACTCAACTTCCAAAATCGTTTTGGGGATATGCCTTAGACACAGCGGCATACCTTCTAAATAGGATATCGTCTAAATCTGTTCAGACCACACCATATGAGATATGGAGTGGTAAGAGACCCAACCTGAGTTACCTCAGGGTATGGGGATCGCCAGCTTATGTCAAAGCGTTGACATCAGACAAACTTAGTGCTAAGAGTACTAAATGTCTATTTGTGGGGTATCCTAAAGGTACTAAGGGATACTACTTCTACTCCATGGAAGAACACAAAGTGTTTGTTTAAAAGAATGCTGAGTTCCTTGAGAATGATTTGATCTCTCAAGGAGGCAGTGGGAGTAAGATTGATCTTGAAGAAGTGCAAGATCCACAAGAACAGATTGAGGAACCCGAGTCTGCTCCGCAGGCGACGTTCTCCAATGGAGAAGTAAACACACAACTCCGTAGATCTACGAGGGTCATCCATCCACCTGAAAGGTACGGGTTTGTGATTGAGAATCAGCAAACTGTTGAGGATGATGAACCAAGTAACTACGAGGAGGCGGTCAAAGATGTTGACTCCTCAAAATGGCTTGAAGCCATGGAATCTGAAATGGATTCGATGTATCAGAACAAGGTATGGACCTTGGTTCCTAAACCACAAGGAATAGTTCCTATCGGTAATAAATGGGTCTTTAAAAGAAAGACTGATGCAGATGGCAACGTTCAGACCTACAAAGCTAGGTTGGTGGCGAAAGGGTATCGTCAAAGACAAGGAGTTGACTATGATGAAACTTTTTCACCAGTTGCCATGATCAAATCTATTAGGATCATGCTTGCAATAGCAGCATACCACGACTATGAAATTTGGCAAATGGATGTCAAGACCGCCTTCTTGAATGGGTTCTTGAAGGAGGAAGTGTACATGACACAACCTGAAGGCTTTGAAAACAAAGATCAGGTGCATATGGTATGCAAACTACAAAGGTCAATATATGGGCTAAAGCAAGCATCAAGGAGTTGGAATATACGTTTTGATGAAGTCGTTAAGAGTAACGGTTTTTCATATGGTGGGTTTGGTTTCTACTAAAATTATTGATAATGGTGTTTTATCTTATGTTTTTGCTTATTGCGAGCATATTTAAGGATAAAACAAGATTTTCCATGATTGTGAGCATCACTTCTATATGGACGAATCTATGATTGATGGCTTCAATAGTGGGCCTGCTCATATTTAATTAAAATAGCCTAGATATTTTTAGCAAAAAAATATAAAGGGCCTTCTTATGTTTAATCAAAATAATCTAGATTTTCTTAGCAATAAATAAATAAATAATAAAGGTATTTTTTATTTTAAAAAAAAATAGCACAACTCATCAAAAATCGGTTTTGAAGTTGTTATAAAATCGGTTTTGAACTTGATAACCGGTTTATGGTTCATAACCGATTTTGATTTAAAACCAGTTTTGAATAAAAATCGATTTTGAATAAAAACTGGTTTAGAATAAAAACCGGTTCAAAATCGGTTTTGAACCATAAACCAGTTTTGGAACCGGTTTCAAACCGGTTTGGATAAATAAAACCGGTTTTGAAAAAGAAAACTGGTTCGATTTGAAAACAAAACCATTTAAAACTGGTTCGGTTCTCGTCAAAAATGGTTATGAATTGCTCCACGCACACCCCTTCCCAGGAAACCAGGTTTGGGGAAAAAACAACCCCCTTTTGGTACCGAAAAATAATAACTTTTCAAGCTAAATATTTTTTCCGACAATGGTTGTTGTATGCAAACTTTTGTATAGTTATGGATTAGATGGAAATGTTTTTTGCCTGGGGAAGTGGAAAATAAGCCGCAAAAATGTTGACAAAACTAACCTTCTCTTTTGTACGATATGTGTGTGAAAGCATTTGTTACTCCCTCTGTCTAGTTGTCGGCATCTTATTGGAACAAGATCTACTCCACCGTCCAAGCTTGGAGATTAACCCGTTTACACATCGCAAGGTATACTGGTATCTTGACATATTGGCTGCATGCATGAAGCATCTGTGTAAAGTGGATGTGGCAAAACTTTTAGCCACTGATCATTGTGTGACCCCTCTACTTTCTGGCCATCGCGAGTCTTATGGTGTTCGCCCATGTGGTTCTATTCTCATATCTATCCTCACTGGCACAATTCAACTCCATTTGGTAGCTGTGCATTTTCAACGTTTGCCACATCCTCCGATATCTATAAAGTTTTATGTTCTCCTGTGTCTTTTTAGCAAACCCAGATCCGTTCTTCTTTGTCTTCAGTTAACGTTAAATACAACATTTCAAACAAAGGGTAAAGTTGAGGTTATTTTCGTAAAATAACCTCACATTCCCACTAATACTTCATAACCAATCAAATACATACTCAGTAAATTTAACCATAAAATCCCATGAAAATTTTGCTATACTATAAACACTCTTTTAATAACATTCCAGCAAAAATATATTTCTCACAATATTCCTATAATAATTATTTTTCGGATAAAAAAAATTCTACCAAATGCCCGTAAATGAGAAGAGTTGTTGTTAGTTTGTGGATATGGAATGGAGATCGTGGATGAATTAAAATAAATAAGAAAAAAAAGCCCACAACATAGAAAATAAAAAAAAAAACAGATAAAAAAAAAAGACAAGGAGTTAGGAGGTTTACGACACCGTTGTTACCGGAGCAACATCGCCGCCCCTTTCTTTTCTGCACTTTCCATTCAAAAAATAAAACTTCCACCACCCCCTTCGCTCCTCACAAACCCATTTAGTTTCAATCCCACAGACCACTCTTCTTGGCCTCTCTTCCCCCAACGTGTTTAATTTCTGGGTTTTCCAAATCCCATCGAGAACAAGAAGCACTGGGCCTCTTCTTTCATTTGACAAGATCCTTTATTGAACCCAATGAATACACTTTTGTCGTTGTTTTAACTGCTTGCATTCGAATTCTAGATGTTTTGCTTAAATTGTTTGATGAAATGCGCTAGAGAGATATTGCGTCTTAGAGCACTGTTATAATTTGGACTGAGATGATGGCAGCATACATGGAGTTTGGGTTGGTGAATTTAGCTTTTATTACTTGAGAAATAGAAAACAGAAAGAGAGAGTGAAAATTCATATTACTATTCATTGCATCAGAACTGTACATTCAGTATTGTTATATACACACTCCTACTAAAGATGAACAGAAAAAGAAGAGAAAAAGTTTGTTACAACGGAATCCTACGTGGCACCTTATACAAGGTTCTAGAATAAAAATAAAAAATGAAAATATATGGTAATACTCCCCCTCAAGATGGAGAGTAGATATTGAAAACTCCCATCTTGGAAAGAAGAGAATGAAAAGGAGTAGGAAGTAAAGCCTTAGTGAGCATATCAGCAAGTTGGCTGGAAGAAGGAACATGAAATGTACGTATAGTTCCTTTGTGAATGTGCTCCCTTATAAGATGACAATCAATATCAATGTGCTTTGTGCGCTCGTGGAAGACAGAATTTGCAGCAATGTGAAGAGCAGCCTTACTGTCACAGAATAGATGTGCAGGTCCAGTATGAGCAACATGTAAATCACGTAATAAGGAGAGAAGCCACAACAATTCACAGGTTGTAACTGCCATGGATCTGTATTCTGCCTCAGCCGAAGATCGGGAAATAGTATTTTGCTTCTTGGATTTCCATGAGATTAAAGAATTACCAAGAAAAATGCAAAAACCAGATGTAGACTTACGGCAATCAGGGCAAGAAGCCCAATCAGAATCACAAAAAGCATTCAATTGCAAAGAAGATGAAGATGAGAAAAGAGCACCTTGTCCAACAATTGACTTGAGATAAGCCAAAACACGATAAACAGCATGTAAGTGAGGTGTCCTTGGGGATGACATGTACTGACTGAGGTGATTCACAACATAGCAGAGATCAGGGCGAGACACAGTAAGATAGAGCAGTTGACCAATGAGTCTACGGTATTGCTTTGGATCAGGCAGCAAGTCTCCTTCATACAGGGAGAGTTTGAGATTAATATCCATAGGTGTGGAATGAGGTTTGTAGCCAAGTTGCCCTGAATCCTGTAAAATTTGTAAGGCATATTTGCGTTGACAAAGAGAAATTCCCTTTGGAGAACGAGCTATCTCCAATCCAAGAAAATATTTGAGAGCTCCTAGATTTTTGAGTTTAAATTTGCTGTCCAAAACAGTAGTTAACTGCTGCAACTCAGAAGAATCATTAGAAACAACGACGATATCATCAACATAAACCAAGAGGGCAACAAAAAGAGTATCAGTCTTCTTAACAAATAAAGAATTGTCAGACTGTGATTGTGTAAACCCAAGAGAAAGAACTGTGGTGGAAAATTTGGCAAACCATTGCCTAGAAGCTTGCTTCAAACCATAAAGAGACTTAGTGAGACGACAAACTGCATTAGGAGGCAGCTCCCCCTTACTAGAATATCCAGGAGGAATTGTCATATATACCTCTTCATGTAAATCCCCATGCAAAAAAGCATTGTTGACATCCAATTGAAGGAGGTGCCAATTATTTATAGCAGCAAGGGCAAGGAGCAATCTGACAGTAGTAATCTTGGCAACAGGGGAAAAAGTATCAAAAAAATCAATACCTTCTTGTTGCTTAAAGCCTTGAGCAACAAGTCTAGCCTTGAAACGTTCAAGAGAGCCATCTGAATGGTATTTGACACGATATACCCATTTACAACCTACAACAGGTTTACCAGGAGGCAGTGAAGTAATGTGCCAAGTGTTGTTAACCTCAAGAGCATGAATTTCAGTATGCATAGCAGCAATCCACTCGGGTATTTGGGAGGCTTCAGAGTATGTGGTAGGTTCAAAATGTTGAGAAATAGCATTAACAAAGGCTAGATGAGGTGGGGTTAAGTGATCATAAGAAAGATGATTGGAAATAGGATGAGCTGTGGAAGAGCAAACATAATCCTGAAGGTAAGGAGGAGGTTTAGGGAGGCGAGTTGGTCTGGATGGTAAAGGGGCAGGTTGTGTAACAGAAGAATATTGGGGGAAAGGAGGGAAAAGAGGGTCAGTTGGTTTGGAAGAGGTAAAAGGAAAAATGGTTTCTGAAAATTGAACATCCCTAGAAATGATGATACGGTTGGAATGAAGGTCCAGAAGTTTGTAACCTTTATAGCCAGTAGGATAGCCAATGAACACAGCAGGTGAAGATCTAGGAGAAAATTTGTGACGGGTTCTGGACAAGGTAGAGTAATGACATAGACACCCAAAAACTCTAAGGTGGTCATATTTAGGGGGCTTGTGACAAAGAAGTTCAAAAGGAGTTTTATTGTATAGAAGTGGAGATGGAGTTCGGTTGATGAGATAAATGGAGGTGAGGATACACTCAGGCCAATATTGCAAAGGTAAGTTGGACTGAAAATGCAAGGCTCGTGCTACATTGAGAATATGCTGGTGTTTCCTTTCCACAACCGAATTCTGTTGTGGTCGGTCAACACATGAATGAAAAATTTGGAGACCTTTGGATGAGAAGAAATCAAATAAATGAAATTCAGGAGCATTATCACAACGGATTGATTTTATTGGAAGGTTGTATTGTGTGAGCATGAGTGTATAAAATTGAGGAAAAACAGTTTGAAAATTAGACTTTTGTTTTAAAAAATAGCACCAAGTAAATCGAGTAGCATCATCTACTATGGTCAAAAAATATTTATAACCATCAACTGAATAAACATGAAAAGGACCCCAGATATCACAATGGATTAAATCAAAGGCAAATGAAGACATTTTGGGATTCAATATAAAAGGTAATCTTCGTTGTTTAGCAATGGGACAAATCAAGCAAGGAGAAGAGGCACAATTGTTATCAATAAAATGTAAAACCTGTTTCATTGAATGTAAAATCGGATGAGACAAATGACCAAGACGTAAATGCCAAACAACAGAAGAAGGTATACCAACAGTGGAACAAAGGGATGGGGGGACATCAAATTGGGAAAAAGACAAAGCATCTAAAACATAAAGACCACCAAGACGGCTAGCAGTCCCAATCACTTTGGCCGATGAAAGGTCCTGAAGAGAACAAGAGGAAGAAAAAAAATTAGCAACAATGGGAGAGTCTCGAGTAAGTGCACTGATGGATAGAAGATTAAAAGAAAAAGTAGGGACATATAAGACATTATGTAGTATAATGGAGGGGGATAGTTTGATGCTACCAATTGATTGAACAAAAACAGATGTATTGTTGGGTAAAGAAACAACCGAATCAGATGTGTGAGGTGGTGAAATGAAAAATTGAGGTGTGCATGTAACATGGTGTGTAGCACCCGTGTCCAGAACCCAAGAGGTCAAGGGAAAAGAAGGAGAACACTTACCGCTGAAGCTGGCAACAGATGGGGAGGCTTCGGTGGCAGGCGGCAGCTGTGTGAAGGAAGATGATGATGAAGACTGAGCTGTCGGTGGAAGAAGACTTAAGAGGTGGTTGTATTGAGAGGGAGTCAACGTGGGAGAAGGTGACTCAGCAAAAGTGGGATTGGGTGAGGTAAGAATAGCATGGGCTGATGGGTTAAGTGGATTGGGCCGCGCAAACTTGGGCTTGTACCCAGGGGGAAATCCATGAAGCTTGAAGCATTTTTCCCTTGTGTGGCCAGAAATGTGACAATAGGTGCACTGAGGACGAGATCTGCGAAATGGAGCAGAAGATATGGCTGCCATTGGAGCAGATTCAGAAGCAGGAGATGAAGCCAAAGCAGATGCAGAGTTAAGCAAAGGGGAATCAGGTAACACTGGCAGAGGGCACGTAATTTGACGTTGCCTTTCCTCCTGAAGTACAAAAGAGAAGATCCTTGATAATTGTGAGAGAGGATCCATGAGCAAAATTTGAGCCCGAACAGAGGAGAAAGAGTCGTTTAATCCCATCAAGAATTGGAGAGCATGATCCTGTTGGTGAGAAGCAGAAATCAGGCGTGAAGCACCACAAGTACAGGCAGGTATTGGAGAGTAATCCTGGAATTCGTCCCAAAGAATCTTAAGACGTGTGTAATAACCATTAACATCCAAACTTCCCTGAGTAAGAGATGCAATCTGTTGCTTCAACTGAAATATTTTTGGACCATTGGCTTGGAGAAACCGATTACGAAGATCCGTCCAAATTTCGGATGCTGATGAAAAATAGAGAAGGCTGTCAGAAATATCCTTCGAGACAGAGTTCAAAATCCAAGATGTGACCATGGAGTTACAACGATTCCATGGCTGAAAGAGAAAATCATCAGAAGCAAGGCGCGGAAGGGAACCATCAACGAAAACCAATTTGTTTTTCGCTGATAAAGCAATCATCATAGCGCGGCTCCATGAATGAAAATTGGATCCGAGAAGAACATGAGAAACGAGAGTGAGACCAGGATGATCTCCACTACTCAAAAAATAAGGACTACTTAAATCCTCCATGGATACAGAAGAAGAAGAAACGGAAGATGTAGTGGCTGGACGAGTACCAGCAGCATTATTGGTAGTGTTAGAGCCACGAGCCATGGAAAAGGCAAGGGTGAAACGTCTACTGATACCATATTACTTGAGAAACAGAAAATAGAAAGAGAGAGTGAAAATTCATATTACTATTCATTGCATCAGAACTGTACATTCAGTATTGTTATATACACACTCCTACTAAAGATGAACAGAAAAAGAAGAGAAAAAGTTTGTTACAACGGAATCTTACGTGGCACCTTATACAAGGTTCTAGAATAAAAATAAAAAATGAAAATATATGGTAATAGCTTTCAAGATATTTGATGAGATGCCAGAAAATAATTTTGTATCTTATAAGGTTATATTTTTCTCATTTGGCGTGAGAGAAGTTAAATTTCTACATAGCATAAGAAAATGATTTTCCATCTTATAATGCCCTTTTGTATGGGTTTTGTCAAAAAAATATATATATGGGATAGGTTATACTTAGTACTTGTTTTTCTTTTACTACCTCTTACTACTTTATTTTAACCGTTGATTTCCGTCAATCTAACGGTTATAATTTATGGGATCATATTTATTAATTAATTATTAATTTACAATAAATTATAACTATTAGATTGACGAAAATCAACGGTTAAAATTTGGTAGCAAGAAGTAGTAAGAAAAATAGGTAATAAATATAACTTTTCCCAAAATATATATATTTTAAGTCAATTTAATTTTATGGTTGTATTTGGGTAAGCAAATCCACGGCCATGTTCTTAAATTTTGGTTTTCATTCTAATGTGGAAGACGGAAATGCAGTTGTTAACATGTTTAATAATTTGTCCTCTACCGATATAGTTTCATGGAATACTTTGATTTATGGCCATCTTATGCACAGATAGGGCGAAGTATGGTCAAATTCTCCAATTTTTACAGGAACTATCTCATGCCTGTGGTTTGGTTAGCTATACTCACGGATAGCAAAGTGGGCAGCCGGCCCCGACCCACCCTGTCAAAAAATGAGGTAGCCTACCTCGCTCCATTTTTGAAAATGAGTTGAAAAACTCAGCCCGTCCCGTTTGGCGGGTTGGCCCGTCAGCCCGAGCCTATTTTACACTGACCCACCTCAACCCGCCTATGTCCGCCATCAACCCACCAAAAAATGAGCCTGTCCCGTCCCATTTAGCTGGTGGGGCGGGTTGGCCCGCCGAGCCGAGCCCACTTTGCCATCTCTAGCTATACTGCCAAAAGGAGTAGTCCCGTGGATGATTTGAACAATACTAATGAAGAAGTTGTTTTTGAACATATTGATGAATAAATTTTTATAAAAATTAATATCGTATAATATATTTGAGAGAATTATATGATTTTTTTTATTAAAGGGTGCTTTTGTTGAATATATATTTTTTTTATCCTATCTAGCATTTTATAGTGTATTATAAAACTGGATAATATTATCTTACAAAATATATTAAAATATTTATTTTTTATCATATCTAGTATTATAGTGTATTATCAAATACTGGATAATATTATCTTATACAATGTCACAAAGTTAGATAGTATTAAAATTTAATCAGGCTTTATCTTATCATCTATTTAAACATGCCCTTAAGGGCTAGATCTTGAAATGGGCTGTGATAAGTCTGCTATAATAATCACGAAGGGTTGGAGTCTACCATTTTTCATGCTTTGTGTTATAAAATAAGGGGTTTAATTTTCTTATGTTAAATAAGAATTTAATTCTCATGTTGTAGAGATAAAAAGCATGTGGGATCCATGTGTTAGAAAAAATTATATGTAAGACCTATGTTAGCACGAAAATCGAAGGGTGTATAGGAAAATTTGAATTCTCATGTTAAATGAGAATTATAAAACCCATAAAATAAAGGGAGAGAAATAGAGAAAGGAATGTGATGAGAGAAAATATATGAAGATCAAAGTATTAGTTTGGGAAATATGGAAATATTACTACTAACTTATGAATTCGTTCATCATCTCATTTTCCATAGAAGTCATGTCTTTATATAGAACTCTAAATATCAATAGGGAATAATTACATTTCAACTCACCATTTGTGTGGTGGTTAAAAGGTATATCAAAAGTCATGAGTTAAAAGATACATCAAAATCTATGAGAAACCAAATTGTCATCCACATAAATATTTTACAACATTTTGCACTTAATTTGATAAATTTTAGGGTTATTTTTATGGCTTTAATGTAGATAAGTTATTTATTATTTTATTTTTTTGGTAAGTATATGGGGCAAAAAGCCCCACGACAACAGCAACACAAAGAACAGAAAACAAAAGACCAGAAACAGCAAAAACAGCAGCTACAAACTAGGAAAAGAAAGACACAAAACAGAAGCAAAACAGAACAAAAACCAGCCTACTAGGAGTTGCCTGGATCCAACAAATCTGCAGCAAGAAGATTGACCAGCTCCCTCTGAGGTGAGGGGATAACAGTAAATCCAAAAGAATCATGTAAAGCATGCTTTGCTATCCAATCTGCACAACAGTTGCAGGATCTAGAGATATGCTTCAAAGAAACAGACCACTTCCTAAACAAAGCTACTCGAATCTTAGTCACCAATGGTAACTTTCGGGTCTCATTACCAACCTTGGTAAGAAAGCCAATGGCTTGAAGCGAATCAGATTCAAGAACAACTTCCCTCCATCCAGAGTTCCAAGCAAAATCCAAACCATATAGAATTGCCCATAATTCAGCATGCAAGGGGGAACAAGATCCAATAAAAACAGAAAAACCACCAACTCACTTACCTTCCCAGTCTCTTAATAAACCACCACAAGCAGCTCTCTCAAAGGTAGCCGCACCATCAACATTTAATTTCAGAACACCTTGAGAAGGGGCTTTCCAAACCGCAGGGGATCTGACAGGGTGACTAGCCAGGCCAAAAAGATGAGACTTTTTCCTACTCAAACAACCTAACTTTTTTACTGATTCAGCCAAGCTTGGGGAAGGATCTTCTGGTCTCTTAGCAGAATCATCATGAAACTCTTTATTTCTCAAATGCCATAAAAAGTTACAGGCAGTAAAAAAATAGTCCCTCCAGACATCAGCCTTCGGAAACTTGTGATTCAAATTAAGGATAATCCACTCCTGCAAGCAGGTTATGCTGAAAAATTCTGAAGGTAAAGGCTGGACCCAAAAGATAGACCATACCTTTCTAGATAAGTTATTTATATTTGCTCCAAAAACGACATCATTTTGAGTTAAAAAATTATAATGAAAAAGACTATTATAACCCTGAAATAAATTATAATTATAAAAATATCTTGATTTTCGCCTCAAAATGACATCATTTTGGACTCAATATAAATAAATTATCTACATTGAGTGTAGAAATTTTATTTACAGTTGCATTTTGTAAGTTATATTTTGTAGTTTAATTGTCCTAAGTTTTGTTTAAGATTTATTTTAATTGTTGTTGAATATTGAAAATTATTCTTTAGAATAAGGGTTTTATTCTACGTTAAATTTTCTTTTATTTTCATTAAATAACTTTTAGACTACATTTTTTATATAATATATTTCATTTTTATTTTCAACCTTTTTTAATTAATGTTTGTAATGATGTTTTAAATTATTCTCATTTTATATTATTTTGAAACTATAAACTATTTTGAACACTCGAAAGGTAGTCATCAATCGATTCAAACCAATTCAAGGCGCGATAACCGAAAATCGAATTGCAAAATCAAATTGGATTGGATCAAATTTTGGTTTGGTTGCTAAAAACTAATCCAATTCAAACCGATCCAGTGATTCCCCAACCCTATTCTCTACCTACTTAGCTCTTTCCCCAATCATAGTCCGCTTGAATTCGACCATATCAAATCATTAAACGTATAGGACTTGTTGCTTATAAGCTTGTCTTACCTCCTCAATTATTTAATTTACATGATGTATTTCATGTTTCACAGTTACAACATTATGTTTCGGATAAATCACATGTGATGATTCCCGATGACATTAAGATACAAAAGAATTTGAAGACTTTTATTGGTCCTATGAATATTCTGGATTGAAGTGAAAAGAAACTTAGAAAAAATGTTATTCCCATGATAAAAGTGCAGTGGGAAGGAATTATATCACTTAAAATGAGATAACTTTACAAAATTAGATTTAAATTTAACACATTCCTCACATGAATTACAATTTTTAATTTAAAAAAGTTAATTATCAACAGATTTTAATTTTTTAAAATGGAAAATAGCAGCAACCACAGGAATGGTTAATTCCAGTATTATTAAAATCGAATTTCATCAGATTACCAAAAAAAAAAAAAACGAATTTCATCAATTATATAGTACTGGATCGATCAATGAATTACTGATTCAATCCTATCTATAATTATGTAATAAGTAACAAAAGGTGCATTACGACCAAGTATTATGACTTAGCAATTGCTGTTATATACATCTAAAGAAACCAAGTTCGAGCTTGGTAGTTATATTATAACCATACATTTAAAGATACTAAGTTCAACATTCAGCACATGCAATCATCCAACATTTTGCACCAAAAATTCAAAACCAGATCAGCTTCAAAATTTGATACTGGTTTGACACCGGTCAAATCCGATTTATGAGTCTGATCCAATTTTAACCCTAATTGATTCCATTCTATCAGGAGCATATATGAAATCAAAAAAGCAAAATCTCTCAGTTTAACCTGCGCCGCTCTCTCTATTAAAAAAGAAAAGACAAGACATGCAAAAAAATCAATCTCATTATTTTATTTTTCCTTTAAATGATGAAATAATAATAAAAACATTTCAACATTAAAATTTGAACCATCATTTTCTCTCAGCAAAACAGCATGACCTTTATCCATAACATTATTCAAATAAATTAGTCTATAAGCAAACCATAATGCACATGACTATGGGCATGCCTATTATTATTACCAAACCAAAAGCATCTTAGAGGAAGTAGCCATACAGTTCCAGGTAACAAATGCAAAAGTTCCATGGGTTGGTGGCATCAGTAGTGGGTCCCGTGAGAACAACCCGGAAATACCTGAAGGGAAGCAAAGCATTGGGGCCAATTATAGGCCAAGATGCAAACTGACTAGGTTTGCATACTGTCTTATCATTTTCATGGACTCTCAACTTCGTCCAGCTCTTCCCGTCCAGTGAGCCCTGAAAATATCACATTAGTTAACCCTTTCCATATACATAGTGTGTGTATATATATGCGTGAGACTGAATCCTATAATGTATTATTTAATATAATCATATCATGTGAGCCTCGAATAGTGATACTGAAAGATCACTAGTTTAAATCCGGAAAATAGCCTATTTGCAAATATGTAAGAGTAAAACTGATCACCGTTAATTTGATAATAAATGGTTATGATCCTTTCAGATGATATGGTCATGTTAAATAACACATGAAAATATCTACCCTTACACATACATACACAGTTTCACACCCAGACATATATATATATACATACTCGAATAGAAGAGAAACACCACTCCTAAATCCTAGATAAGATGACAGAAACCATTCCCAGAACAAAGATTGTGTACCTGAATATTCCAAAATCTCGGGAAGGCCTTGGAACCGTCCTGCCTCAGGGTATAGTAGTTGCACATAAGCTGCATCAAATGATTTTCCTTTTTGAATCAGAATGCTGATTCCATACAATCAGTAATCATATATACTCATATTGAGGCGCAATTCTACTTCAATCACTACCTTTGTTAAATGAGGTTGGAGGGTGGCAATAAAATCTTCAAATAAAAAGTCTTACTATGCAAGGCACATGTGTAATTTTGTTGTTTTTCTAAAACTAAAATATATAGCCGACCCCACATTGCAGGAAAAAGATTTTTTATTGTTATTGTTATTGTCATCTAAAACATTCTCTCTCTCTCTCATCTACTTGCTTAAAGTGCATGATAAAAAGCATGCCAACGAGCTACTACAAAATACGTGAAACATACACATTCAGCATATTGTATACCTGATGATCTTGGCCAAGATCAACCATCCACCAGGTACAATTATGTCCATTTTCCAATCGAGGCCCAGCAAAACATGTTCCCTGTAGTAGTCAAATGAAGTTTAATTACCATCCAATAAATTAAGAGTTCAATAGGAAATTACAGTTATAAAATTCAGCACACCTGGTAGGTTCTTGCGACCAAAACCTTGGGATCCGTGTATCTCGAATTGGGACTGCTGGCTGTAATGGTAATTTTCTTTGGCTGCCACACATAATTTTTATGAATCCATTAGCATAAAAACTCCTAAAAAAAGCGAAAGGGGAAAAATAAAGCAGAAATCTACCTCAGCTAAAAGAGGATTAACCCACGGGTGTTCACCATAGGATGTTCCAGCAAAGTACAGAACTCCATGGTCATCCCCATCACAAATGTACTGGAGCTCCCTGTAACTAGACCGTCTATGTTGGAATCTAATACTGCAAAGAAAGCCAGAGTAAGTTAACTCCTGTTGGACATGTGATGAAACTTTTTTTAGAGAGAGAGAGGGAAAGAGAGAGAAATGAGAGGGAAAAGAAGAGGGCATCAGGGGAGGAAATAATAGGGAGAACAAACATAATAACTCAATAAAAATAATCTAAAAACATAAACTGAGAACAAAAAGCACATAGAAATCCTTTAAAGGCAAACCAACAACTCTTAATATGCCTAACTTGGTAGCCTACTTCAAAATCCAGCTGCGTGTTAGTTTTAATATCCGGAAGTATAAATATAATTCTCGATAGGATCTTTAAATACAAAAATTTGTGACCTAATAAATGCGCCCTCTCTAGCAGTGTTTCAATTCTCGATAGGATCTTTAAATACAAAAATTTCGACCTAATAAGCAAATGCAAGTAGTGTCTGCACTAGAATATTTCCCCTCACCCTAAAACTGTTACCCAGAGGCAGAAAATATAGACAGAAAGAAAAGAAAGGATAGTGTGTAGCTTGATCAAGAAAATAATCAAGTTTTTGTATGGAACTTGAAAAGTAATCCCCACTATACATCCAAATGGGGATCATCCCCATAATATTATTGAAAAAGAATGAGAATAACCCAAAACTAATGAATCAGAATTCATAGTACAGTAAAAAAAAGGATTACAGATTATTTTCACAACCAAATAAGCCATTGCTATCCACTACAGATACACTCTAAATTGTGAAAAATTACTCAAGTGCAAAGCATGACTTAATGCCCCCAGTGAAAAAGCTAGGGAGACAAACTAAGATGAAGAACTTACTTCTCTTCATTTCCTGGCATTGCAAGTCCACATTTAACAAAATTGATAGCCTCATTAACCTGTAACAAATAAAATAACAGAACAATTACTCAAAGACAACATTTACAAAATCACATTACACTTTTTGCCTGAATTGATTGAAATAAGACAGAAAACGTACAAGATTTTGGAAAACAGGAATATGACAGCCAATGTTGCTATTCTGCAACTGCATAGTAATTACAATGGTATAGTTAGAATAAGCAAATCCTATTCCTGTAAACTGCCCATAAATGTCTGAATGCAGAGCATACAAACCTTCTCAAGTAAGGAAAATTGTAGCAGTGGAAATCGCACAAACGGCAGCAAGTTATAAACTAACTGAAGCCTCTCACCAAAAAGGAGTTCAGGTTTTGAATTTATCATCAACTGATCCACCATTTCCCACCCAAACAATCCTTTTGCCTTCATGCCAAACATTAGGATTGCATTAAGAACTTTCTCTTCAGATGTTACTGTCAGATCTGGATGCTGCACAATCCAAATATAGATTGAGAAATAAACAGTCAAATGAGCTAATATTACAAGAAGACCTACTATAGACAATTTGTTGATATATAGTAAATTATATAAACTAATATCGAGGGGATTTTTAGCTTTGGCTTTTAGCTCTATAGAAATTTAGAGTTTCAGATGTGTGAAAAAATATCTGCAGTTCTCAGATCAAGCAACTCAGGTCCCGTCCACATTGCAGGTGAAGAATTCACTAAAATCCTGCTTTTAACTTAAACGGTATATATCTCCATATAATATAACAAAATCAATTATAGTTTATGCCCCCTTCCCCACAAAACTTTTTTGCTTTACATTTAAGCCAATGGATATGCAGGCCTCTTTAGAAGATCTTGTGTTAAGCAGTTTTATTCCTTGGATTTATCATCAAATTCAACAAACTGAGTAACTTGGAGAGAGACACACCTTAATGATATTGATGAAAGATGTCTCATCTAACAAAACAAAGTCAGTGCTCGCACTGATACAATAGTCAAAGTTCAAGGAAATTCTCCTCTGCAATGTTTCTTTAATAAGTCTACATGATGGGATTGAAGAAACCACTTGGAGGAGTGGACATACTGAGTCCTGCAACAAAGTTCAACAGTTAGCTTCAAAAGGGACGGCATTATTAGTTGCCAAAATTGTCTGCTTCCTCCTCCATTAAATTTGTGTATAATAGAAAAACTCTGTTGTATGACCTTCACCCAATAGAAGAACTTCATCCCTGCATATAATATGTAGACGATCTTAGAATTGGTTATTATAAAATGGATCTCTTCTTTTGTTTTCATAAGTCCAACACTGCAACTCTCTTCTCCGATCAGTTAATTCAAGTGGCACCCACAGGACAAATCATTCTATCTTCCTAGTAAGTACTGAGTTCTGTTGTGAGTTAAGTTTACCAAACTACCTCTGAGAGGCATTCTAAAAGCATTTTGCAGCATTCTTGGTGAAGAGACGTTACTCCAAATTGATCAGCCAATAAAAGAAGTTGGAGCAACAAAGCACCAGAATCTATAATTCCATCATTCAATTGCCCTTCATATAAAAAGTCAAGCATAGCCCTGAAAGCTTCTGGCGGCACATCCCTTAAAGTAATCTCTGAAGACGTGCTTTCACTCATTCCATTTGTGAACATCTGGCAAAATAACAAGATCTTTAACTAATAGCTCACATGGACAGCTTACAAAAATACATAAACATCACTTAAAACATATTACCAAACACCAAATGAGTATTACTTGCATAAAGAGAAATTTAAGTCACATACAGATAAGGCAAATACTTGTTTCTGGACAATATGCTGACTTGCATTGCAATGACACCAGTAGAAAATGTTGGAATTTGAAATTTACAATGGTATTGAGGCACTAATTGATAAACATCACAAATCACAAGCCACGGGATTAAATCTGTAACAGGGCATGCTGAATACATCATCTCAATGCTAAACATGACAATTGTTCTGTTAACCTGATCAAATTTCCTAGTTGTTCCTTAGACCTTAGAATGCAAAGTTGTAAACAACGTATAACTTAGATATTTCAGGCCCTGCCCATTCTAGAAGTAATTTTAGGATATTTAGAAGCATCATTTCAAGGTTTTGTTGGATATATAGTCCATCACTTTTGAACTGAACTCCGATATATATTTAGCTCATCTAAACTAATACTTCCTCCATAAAAGTAGAAGCTTAATGCTTAGGTGCATAAATCTTCTTGTTACCAATCATCAAAAACCACCACCCAAAGGGAGGGGTAGGCAGCTTACATTAAATCAGATAAAAGTCTGTGAAATTGGCTCACCTTGGCAAAGGGGATACTCCACAAGCTGAGAACAATTTTATGTGCATGTGCAACAAGGCCATAACTCTCAATGTAGATGTTTACATCACTGTACTGGCCCGTCAATTTCAATTGTCTCAGTCTCTGAATGCCGACAGGAAGTGAGGGCAGAGTTGAACAATGAGGTTGGATACACGGATATGTTAACTCCACATTCTTGTCCTTATCAAACAACTTATTATCTAGCTTGAACCGTTCCATAATCTCTTCACATTGCTTCACCAGTGGCATCACTTCAAACTGTAAACTTAAATCCCTCAAAGACCCAAGTTGTTCCTGTGGAACCTACATAATACAAAGACACAACAAAACACAACACAAACTACCTTGAGAATATAAATATCTAATACAACAGCAAAACAACAAATCATTTAGTGAAAAAGAAAAGCAAACATTAATAAAGGGCCGACCCAGTTTAAATACCCACTTCGTGAGTGTCTGCGGAAGGAAATACTCTAGGCAATCTTTCCCCTGCTTTTTGCAGAGAGACTGATTCGAACCCGCGACCTGACACACCACGGCAAGCAAACTTACCGCTGAGTCAAGCCGGCCCTTCAAAAGCAAACATTAATATGCACAGAAAATTGAGCCTTACCCGGGTCCAACCAGTGTAGATATAGTGAAGCAGTGCATGGAGAACCAGATAAGACACTGTGGGTAGTGTGATGACAAAGGACGAGGTGCAGAAAGTGAAGTTTCCAGAAGAAGCTAAAATTGCCTTGTGAGCAGGAACAGGTCTTTCTTCTACACCAACAATAAATAACATATCAGATAACTCCCAACTCTCGAGAAAATTCCTAAGCCCCCATTTATCATAATCCATCTCTTTATCTCCCAAATCAGCAGCAGCAGCAGCATCCTCAACTTGATAATCACCAAAAACCACATGCTTCCACAAGGGAACATGAGCGTGTGTTAATGACAAGACATTAACATTCCTATACCTAACATGTTTATCCCAGCTACTGAGCCCAATATACTGAACATTACATTTGGGATGAGAATCCAACCACTGAAACACAACATCATGAAAAGGGTATTTCCCATTACCTATACTAATCAACCCATCGTAGATACTAATCCAATAACTCTGAAAAGAGGAAGAACAACAAAGTCCAACACCTGCCACGTCAACAACGGTTTTCCCATTGACCTCAATTCTAAGTCTTCGATTCCTGTGACTCCCCAATATGATTGTGTAATGAGGACTGCTATCTCTTTTATAATGGTACCCTTGGCTTCCCACATTCTCTCTGAAAACCAGAGTCACATCGTTGCACGCAAACGCTTCAAAAGCCACGCAACCACGACCTGCTTCTCTGAACTTCAAATCCTCTCGCCACGCGCACTCAAATGGTGGCACGGTCACGAACTTCTCCATCATCTTTATTCTCTAACCTGTGAGAAAGTGCGTGTGTGTGTTATTTAAATTTTATTTAAATAGTAAATAACAAAGATGATCATTTACGAAAAAAATATCACTATCACAAAGACAAAATAGATAACCAGAAGCAGTTACTAGAAGATTTTCGAGTTGAGCTCAAATGATGAATAAGATAGAAACAAGGGAAATAGAAATAGACATAGAAATAGAAATAGAAAGGGAATAATAATAATAATAATAATAATAACAGGGGTAATGGATCTGAAACCTAGGCCACATCCTTATCCAAGAAAGTAGAGAAGAGAATTATGAAATATCTATGCTGAGTAAGATCCTCGTAAGGAAGATAAAATGATTTGGAAGAGACAAGGAAAACAGCTAAGGTTGTCATCTTGTGCGTATCTTTGATTGATTGGACACTTGGTGGGACCATCCTCGTCAGCTAATCGCGAGGACCACACTTTCAAAAAAAAAAAAAATAGTTTGTAAAAATAACGTTACCTTATTGATAAATTTATGAGTCAATCGGTGTTTCCTTCCATGGATCTTTGATTTGGTGGGTGGTGGCACCGTAAGCGTCACCCTGGTTGTTCTGGATCTTTCCCTGTCTTTGTACTCACACACATGACACACCCACCAAAACAAAATTTTCTTTTTTTAAAATTTTATTGTCTTAAACTTATGTTTGAAGATTTGGGGTTTTTGACAACCAAAAAAAAAAAAGCAAATTTCAAAAAATATCTACTTCGTTGATCAAACGTTTTTTTAGATATAGGAAGACGCGTTTCATGTGGTTACTTTAGTCGTGCACATGAAACATGCGTGTTAGTGCACATTTCTGATAAGTCTGACGATCATAATATTAGATGCGTCATATTCAGGTACATATTCTGTGACATAATCGCATCACAATAAGAAATACGCACATGGTACAGACATGTTCAGACACATAATCACATAAAACGCGTCTTTCTTCATTATTTGGTAAAACGTTTGGTTAATCAACTAAATAGATGAATTTTTTTTTGAAATTTACATTTTCTTGGTCAAAACCCCGAAGATTGGGTTACCCGAGTCTTTTATTATTATTTAACATGATCCTTACCCTTTTTTTATCTATTCTACTTATTTTTAGTTAAAATTCTAATAAAATGATGTTAGATAAGCCTCAATAGAGTAGGCACAAAGGTCCAAAAATGAGCCCCATCGACGCCACTTTGAATTTATCAGGAAAAAAAAATAGACACAAAAAAAAATATAATATCTTGTCCCTTATAACATATAAACTTTTAATGTTATGGAAAAAAAATTAAGGCCATTGAATATTGTTTTTAAAAATAATTTTTTGGTTTTTAGAACAAAATTATTCGTTTGATAAGATTTGTTTTGTAAAAAAAAATTTAAAATTGTAAATTTTTTATTTTAGAATCAAATTTAGAGAACATGTGAGATGTTTTTATTTTATTTTTTCATTTCTAACTTTTAAAATAAAATAAAAAACATCAGTTTTCATTATTATTCTACAAAATAATTTTAAGAGAAAAAAAAATTAGAACACAATTAAACAAATCCCTTTTTACATGTTAGTTTCAAGAGTTAGGGAATTATCGGTGTAATTTTTTTATAGATTAAATTGTTTGAATTATTCAACGCATAGATCGGATTTTTTTGTTTTTTGTACTACATTTGTTTCAATTGATGCTAGCAAAGTAATTAAAAGAAAAAATGTCATGATTTGAAGAACTAATGAAAATGTTACGAATTTTTGTTCTTCTTTAGGGATCATATATGCCAATGTACTTGCGCAATCTGCATTTCTTAGTCTTCGATCATAATTTTTAAGATAATGAAGTTTGTACTGTGTTTCCACTTGAGCTAATGTGTTTTGAGGATCTTAATTCTTAAGATAGGAACAATGGTTGTTACTCTTAGGAACATTCTACTGAAAGGAAAGGGCAACATGTAGAGGGTACCTACCCATCAAATAATTAATTGACCTTAATAAATTCAAAAGATTTATAGGCATGAAAAAAAACTCATGTTCTTTGATCTTGATGATCTTAACCTATGATGACCATAATGCTTTGGCAGAATTGTTGCAAAAGAAGAAAGTAATGGCGAATTGAAAAAATTGCTAACATTGTACCCAAAAAAAAATAATAATAATAATAATAATAATAATAATAATAATTGCTAACAAAGCTTTCATTAACTTAACTACGCAAATAAGGGAAGGGTCATCACGGTTCCTTCAAGTGCTCAAGGACATAAACTCAACAATGGTTGATGAATCCCTCTCCAGATAAGTATTACTTACATCAAATCTAGATGAGCGGCACAAACACTATGTTGCGGGTATAGGTATGTGACCCCAAGTTCAGACGGAGGTAATCGGGCTTGCTCTTCGGTGGGCTAATTAGTAGCTATCGGGCCACTGGACTGAGGAACAGGGGCCGAGAGAGACCCAAAAGGGATATCAAGAAGCCCAGCTATTTGCCTTATTATCAACCCAAGTGAAATAGGAAAATCTAAATAATTTCATATGTTAATTTTTAATTCTATTTTATTGTTGGGATCTAAATGGGTCAAATGGTTTATCAGGAGTACAGTATATTTAGTTGCTCAAGTCTTAGAAAAGCTTATCAACCTATTTTTATAAAATCTGACTTATTACTATTAGGGCATGTTTGGTGCATAGTATAGGATGAGGCCTGATAGTATAAGACCTGATAGTATAAAGTCTGATTAAATTTTAATATTATCTAGCGTTCGGTATAGTATTGTATAAGATACTATCATCTAATATTTAGTAATGCACTGTAAATACTATATAGGGTAAAAATAAATATTTTTAATAAAAATATCTTTTAATAAATAATTTATATAATTCTTCAAAAAAGGTTATATGATATTAATTTTTTTATAAATTATTGATTAGTGTGTCGAAAACATAAATTAATTTTTATAAAAATAAAAGCATTCAATATTTTAAAATTTAATATATTAAAAAATTATTTTTTATTTTAATATATTAATATTAAATAATATATTAATTTTTTAGAATTGCACTAGTCAACGATATTAATACACTAATCGCTTATTAGGTCTAGTCCCTCCCCCTTAGGCCGGATTAAGTTATACATCATTTTGACTGTGACGTATAAGGCCTCATAGTATAAGCTTATACTATACGTTATAACATTTTCAGTTGTTTGATGTGACCATCATATAGTATAAGCTTATACAACAGAATCCCTTAGGCATGTTTGGTGCATAGTATAGGATAAGGTTTGATAGTATAAGACTTGATTGTACAAGACATGATTAAATTTTAATATTATCCAACATTTGGTATGATATTGCATAAAATAATATCCTCCAATATTTTAAAAATTAATATATTAAAAAAAATTAATATATGTATATATATATATATATATATATATATATTGAAATGATATATTAATTCTTTGGAATTTTACTTGTAAGCAATATTAATACATTAACCCCTTATCAGGCCTAATCCACCACTCCTAGGCCGGATTAAGTTATACATCATGTTAATGTATAAAGGTGTAACAGCCCGTTGTACACCGGTATTGTTAACATTAATTATGATATTAAGCGCAGTTACAATCACAACGATTCATTTATAAAAATGCGAATAAACTTTTTCCGATTAAAATATGTGATCGTAACTGAAACACTAGCGGAAGACTTACTTAAACTATTTATACACTTTATTTTACTACATATAAGACACTAAGGGGTTCCCATAAACTCACTTAGCCAATTCCTCAGTTTTACGTTTTTACCAACTTAACCAGATTCTCTAATTTATTTTTCTGCGAACACAAAACAAAATCCAAACCTAGACTCCAGGTTATCCTCTTTCCTTATTCAATTTCCTTTCTAACAAGCTATCACACACTCGTTTCTGAGCTCGTGAGCTCCGGTTATCACCGTTTGAAGTTGGACAAACAACATTGCCCACCAACTCCAAAACAGCCCAAAACCTCCCATCTTCGCAGAATATTATGCACCTAACCACAAGGCCACTGTCTCTCAAACTTTTACACCATAAACTAGACACCTCAAACTTCGATTTGATATATCGTATTCTTACTTTGACCAAGTAACGAAGCGGGAATTAATTTCCCAACACAGACCCGAATCTGCCCACTGGTACTGGCCAAAACAGGGCAGATTGTGCCATCAGCCACCATGGGCTGCTCACATCACCAATGATTCTAGGATTTTGACACAACATAGGGGACATCTTAAGCTTCAAAATGGCGTATGGCACGTCCCAATCGGACCACTGTGGAGAGAGATACACTCTCCCGAAGTTCACCCAAAAACTGCCAATTCTACATAAAATTTGCCAGAGTTTCCTTTGTATTTCCTAAAATCCCCAATTTTGCATAAGTTGTTTAACACTACAATTATACCTGAAATCCAACAAAATCTAATGAGTGGCACACACAAGGACCAACAACGCCTTGAGGCACTTACATCCCAATCCAATTTACACTTAAAACATAAGCAGTTCACTTTCAATTCTTTATAGTTTCAATCACTAACTTTCAATTTCATGCATAAATCATCATACAGATAATCATAAACCTAAAATAGGCCTAAAGCCCTTCCCTCATAATACGCATACATCCATGGTATATTTATAATACTGAATTACAATTATAACTTTAACTTCAATTTATAATAATCCACATATTACAACTTTACTTAACAAATGAATTCATAATTAAAATGACAAATATGATACACTGAAGTAAAATATGCATCACTACTCCACTCATCATCATGCGGGCTTCTTGCCCGCTGCTCCATATCCACTGGTACATCCTGAAATAAATGCCCCGAGACGGGGTGAGATATACGGATATATCTCAGTAACCAAGAGGTTCTGGAGAAAACTCCGCCCAATGGTTCACTTCGATGTATATCAATAATATAAAAATAACACCACTGTTATAAAATGGGATAAAGCAAGGGATTTAGAGAAAGGGAAAAATATCAGAAACAACTAAGACATGCGGGATGATAGCTACCAATACCACGCCATATCCTCGGCTATACGCCTATGGGTACTACCCCTGGCGTGTTCATAGAACAACCCACCAAGGTACCCCTTCCAACCATATACACTCGAGACTACCTAGTGTGCTCCTATCCGGATAACACACCACGACCTTGGGTCAACTGGAACTCCCTCTCGGAGAACTATCCAGTGGCAGTCCGGAAAACTTGCCCGCAGGCTAAAAATATCTACTGGCCAGAGATCTGGTACATAAGTACCCACTGTGATAATGCATATGCATGCTCATGCTGTTTTACACTACTCATACACACTTCCTACCATCACCCTCAACGGGTATGGTGGAACACACAAGGGAAACAAGCCCCAGTACCAAGAGGTTATCTTTCTTTTTATCCGTCCACTGAGCTCCGCAGAACTCTACTTATAGCTTGATACACAGGAATGCCTCAATCCACTTGGTCTAGGACCAAGGGCAATCAAATGTTTCACTGTTCCGGTTTTAAATCCACGTATGGCAACCTATACAACCATGTATAGCCGTCAGTTTCAGCCAAAACAAGTCAAAACGCGAAAACGTCAAATCCTCACCTCACCACTATGTAGGGTTCGGCCATATCAGTGTCTTTTTATAATTTATTTTTCTAAATTTTATGTCTCATTTTATTACACTCACTTAGGTTACCAAAAGGCTAGTTCACTCGCCGTTTTTCTGTTTTACGACTTTTACACAACGTTTTGCGAAATATATCACTTTAGGCACATTAGGCCAATTTTAACACTTATTATTTTTGCATTGATCCTTCCACATGTCAATCACCACACAACCCATCTAATGACTTTTTCAACACACAACACATCACCAAAATTTTCCAAAACATCATTTACTCACTTATACATAAATTGTCGAATTCTATGTTTAGCCAAACCAAGGATTTCCACTCAATTCCCATGGTCCACACCTCACACAATCACTTCATATCATCATATAATCACACTACAATTCACCATACCACACATTAACACAAAATTCAAAATTCCATTTCATGCACTCAAATTTTTCTAAGTTAAATTTCACCATTTTTCGCTTAAAGTTTTCATTGCATTTCTAGCATTAATACATCATTCTAAGACATTATCATCTAATAGACATTTTCCATTTGAGCTCTCTAACACAACATATCACAAAATCCCTCTTTAGGGTCCATAATCAAAACTCAAAATTCAACCAATGAAATATTGAAATAACTCACCCAATTGTACGATATATGGCTCCACCTAAGTATATTCCACCATTTGAGCATTTGAAATCAACATAATCACCTTTTTTTGCATGAAAACCGCAACTGTAATTGAGTTTGATCTCCTCCCACACTCGATTTCAAGGCTTGAAAGTGGTACCAATGGGTTCAGAAGGTGTTTTCCATCAAGATTCAAGACAAAAATCGTTGAATTCGGTGGAGAAATGGCTAAGTTATGGCCAAAGGAAAATTTGCATGAAAATGGTGAGGGAGGGGCTGTGTTTTCTGCGCACTAGTAGAGAGAAGGAGGGGAGGAGGGTGATGAATAGTGCAATCTAGGTACCTTAAGTGATTTTAAATGGGAGCGGGTCCCACGCGATTTAATACTCATCCGAATTTCTCTCCGATTTCACTAAACGTCCACAAATTTAAAACCTATTTAGAAATTCTAATTTTTAGTATTAACTAAACTCCTTTAATTATACTCACTCAGATAAATCCGGAACTTTCCGGTTGTTTGGAAAAACACTGTTTTAAGCTACAGCGCGTTCCGTTGGCACGCTTCCACAAATTGACTTAAATTCATCAAATATTATCAGAAATCATATTTCTTATTTCTATGGACCATTTAAAATTCATATTTGGAACCTAGAGCTCAAAATTCCACTGGCACGTTTTACGGTGCAATCTGATTGCGGTATTTTTACCCGCGAAAAACACTATTCACTGATTTTTCTGAAACTTGCTTGTCCACTCAATTTTTCGTTCTGAATCCATTTCCAGGCTTATTTTTATCATCTGAGACCTTCTGCTCAATTTTTATCTTCCTAGGGTTGCGTGTTGGCTAATTACCGTTTTGCCCTTTCTTTGTATTTTTGCCTAATCTTTGGAATTTTCACTAATCCTTCACTTAATTACTCACTTAACACTTTAATTACTTAATTTAGAATTGTGAGGTGTTATAAAAGGGGTCATATTTTATAAACTTATACTATACGATTATCACACCAAACAACTAAAAATGTCATAGTATAAACTTATATTATCAGGCCTTATACATCACACCAAACAGGCCCTTAGTCTTCAAGACAACTTATAATGTACTATTTATTTTAATTAAAATAAAATAAAATAATTATTTACAATTTTAATTGATAAAAAATATTATTTATATAATTTTTTAATTCTTATTAAGCATTGAAAACTTAACTGGCTTAAACAGATTAATAAATTTAAAGTTTGGTCTTTTGATTTTTAAATATAGGTCAGGCTCAAAACAGATTAATACATATAGCAGCTCATAATAAGTTATATAATCAATCAAATATTCAAATTTCATAACATAAATATAAAGCAAAATAATTTTTCATGCTTTGTTAATTTTTCAGGTAAAATTTCATAAAAGAAAATATTTGATTTATAAATTAATTTTTCATTTTTTGTTAAAAAGATAAAATAAAATAAGATTTGGATATAAAAAAATGTGTCGAAAAACATTGACCGCGTGTCGGAAGTGTGTCAGAGTATTCACCGTGTGTCGAAAAATGTTGACCACGTGTCGGAAGTGTGTCTGTCAGAGTGGTGACCGTGTGTCGGAAAATGTTGATCACATATCAGACGCGTATCGAAATATGTTGGACACTGACACGTGTTCGACACACATTTATTTTCTAAAAGTGTGTGTCTGTGCTTCAAAGGCTATCATTACTACTTAACTAGCCTCTTAAAAGACTTTATATTACTTAAATTACTTATTGACATGTAATTACATATATAAGAAAGACAGTGTGAAAAATAGTTTAAATAAACAGAAAAAAATTAAGAATCCTTATGAATTTATCTTCCATATTCAAGAGAAAATGAATCGTGTGTGTCAACAATTTGCAAAAGTTCTCTTTTAGAGCACAAAGTATATTTTCATGCAAACTTTTATGTATGATATATTTATATAAATAAATGTCCAACCTATAACATAACAACTATAACAAATATATATATTCTAGGGGTGACAATTCAGGTTGACACAAATTTGACATGAACATAAATATATTTAACACAAACACAACATGAATTTAAAAATGGGTTAATAAGAATTTGAAAATATTTAATAAAATTTAGGTCTGAGATTGGATCAATAACATCTCTCTTCCTTAGTCAATAACCCCCTCCGTTGGGTTTCTAACTTTGATATGCTAGCAATGTCAAAACAAAATGGTATTATGATAATCAAACAAAGTTAAGCATGAAATGGATAAAAGCATTTGAAATTGGGGAAAAGGATTTTACAAGGAAATGTCACAAGAGGAAAGGTGAATGTTGTCTCTGCACAAAGAAGAAGAAGAAGAAGGAGCATCATGTGATAGACAATTTTTTTTTTCCTCAAACGGATGGGTTATGTTAGACAACACCATTACTTGGGGGAGCATTTAGCACTAATTTTTCCGAAGAAAGAGTTATCGTTATCTAGGAACAGTTTGAAGTTTTTTTTTTTTTTCTAGATTAAAGATTCTTGAATTGGGACTCAATTAAATTTTTTTATAGTCTTATCAATTATTAAAATCTGATTTGAAAGTAAAGAAATGATTATCAATATTAAAAAGATTCTACGTATATCTCAAATCATGGATGAAAAAAATTATTTGCAAACTGTAAATTTTGTATAGTGCTACGGCAAGTCTCAGAATCTGAATTACAATAGCAAGTTTAGTTGAAGCTTTCCAAATTCAATAATAAGATTCAAGAAAATCTTTTCCAAAGTTTTTTGAATCTTTCTAAAGAATTATATCAGAAATCACCTTTGATTATCACTAATCGAAAGGGTTCATTTGACACTTAATAAAAATCCATTTTTCAATTTCTTTTTGTTAAAATACTCAAGTCCATTCTCATGGATTTCTTGAGTTAAAAAAATAAAAGTATTAAACAAATGAAAGAAACCAAACAGTAACAATGCACATAAAACATTCCTCCAATCATTTTGACTAACCCAAAAAATAAAGGAATTAGAAATCCATATCAACGGTAAAAGGTTCACAGAAATTCAATGATTGTACTTTCTTACCAATATGAAATGTAGAAGTCAAGAAATACACACCACAGTTACAGATAAAATGATTCATCAAATCGAAATTGCTACAGAGAAACTAAGGATCAAAATGAAGTTACATGCAGAAATCTCTTCTTGAATCCCTTCAAAAATGAGGTTGCTCCAAGAAAATTTAAAGGAAAAATTCCAGTGCTCAGATAAAAATGTAAAAACTGGTTACAAAAACTAAACTGAGTTTTTTTCTAACGAAAGTCTCCCTTCCAAAAAATGTGTTCCCGATCTTTAATTGTGACTTTTCTTCAACTAATGCTTCAACACATGTTGTCCTTTAGATCAAAACAGCCATTGAACGGTGTTAGGAAATCGACAAGTGTACCGATCATTTCAAGTAATAAAGTATAAGTAGAGATCGTCTCCAAAAGGATTGAGACATCTAAGTTGTTATAACAGTGTGCGATTGTGTATCCGTATTATTTTGAGATATCCGCATTATGAATATAAAAAAAAAAGTAAAAAATTTCGATAAACAAAAAAAAATTCTATTTACTTATTCAATCAATGTCTTTATTTTTGGATTTTAGTAAATTCAATCTAAATTGATGGAACATTTTTTTTACATTATTATAAATATAAATTGTAATAATTTTGACACGAATTATAAACAACAGTTTATATTTTACACTTCCATTTAAGAAAAGATATTTATACATTATAAAACTTTAATTATCTTTACATCAATTTTTAAATCATAAATAAAAATTTATTTTGACAATTTCTTCATTTTTAAATGTTAGATTAATAAAATTTAATATTAGTATAAAAACTTTGATGTATAAATATAATTTTTTTTCTTTAGTTATGTATTGAAAATTATGTTATTACTTTATATTATGTTTGAGTGATAAAAGAGTTTGATTTTTTTTTTTAAAAGTCAAATTAAACAATTTTTAAAACAACTATTAATAGCAGTGTAACCAAAAAAAAAAAGAAGGGAAAAAAAGGTAGTGAAGAGTGAAGACAAATGTTACGAGAAAATCGTTGAAATAAATAAAGAATATACTTAAAGAGGATAAGCACTGAAACAGGAAACCAATTATAAAATTGTGCCCACAGACTTTGTGTTTGCCACACAAAATTCATCTCTATCTTCTCTGCAGAGCCACGAAGAAGCCATGGATCCCTACAAGGTAACCTTCTTTGCTTTTATTTCACATTAGATTCCTCAAATATCAAACATCTCCTTCATCCTTATTTAACTTTAGATTTTAAAGAGAACCGTTATATCCTTTGTCTTCGCTTTTAACACGTAAATCAAGTATATGTGTTCGTTAATTGGGTAGTTTTTTGTTTCCTTTCACTTATTAAGATTTTTTAACTGATTCCTGATGCAGCACCGTCCATCAAGCGCGTTCAATTCTCCGTTCTGGACCACTAATTCTGGTGCTCCTGTTTGGAACAATAACTCATCGCTAACCGTTGGATCTCGAGGTATCAATTATCCATATGCTATTGAAAATTTGAAACAGAGTGAATTGATTTTTGATTTTGATTTTGTGGTTGTGAATTTGGAGTAATGAATTATTTTTTGTTTTGTTTTGGCAGGTCCAATTCTTCTGGAGGATTATCATCTAGTGGAGAAGCTTGCAAATTTTGATAGGGAAAGGATCCCAGAACGTGTTGTTCATGCCAGGGGAGCTAGTGCAAAGGGTTTCTTTGAAGTCACACATGACATTTCTCACCTCACATGCGCTGATTTCCTTAGAGCCCCTGGTGTTCAGACACCTCTCATTGTCCGTTTCTCAACTGTTATCCATGAACGTGGTAGCCCTGAAACCTTGAGGGACCCTCGAGGTTTTGCTGTCAAGTTTTACACTAGAGAGGTCAGCATAGCACATCGTTTGTTTAGTAGGAAAATGATCGATTTGTCATGTTGTAATCTTAGGAGACGTTTGGTACAAGGATAGGATTTTTTTTTTTAGATTCCCAAAATGACATTGAGAATCCTATTTACCCATGTTGGTACAAGGATTCTAATTTTTTGTTTTTGGAAATTTGATTTTTCTAGGATTATGATTTGTGAATATTTTTAAGGCAAAATGCCATCCAAGAATATCCGAGAGGTGGGAAAATATTTTGGCCTCCGCGCCACTAGTGCGTTGATGGCACCACTAGCGCCAAGTCTTTGAGCAATATTTTCTTCCCGCATCAAAAGCGCGGTGATGGCGCTAAACTAGCGCCAATAGTGCAGTTTTTACAATCACCCTATATTTCCAGTAATATTTAACAATCAACCAAACATAGAATCACGAAACTTGAGTCAACATTCGTAGTAATATTTTGGCCTATCAAATAACTTTTTGGTCACATCCCGAAAAATTTACTTTCTCATCATATTCCTAGTAATCGTGATTCCCAAGCATAAATTTTTTTCTCTTCTACCAAATGTCCTCTTACACTCTTTTTTAGTTAATATAGTAATATAGTACATATAGAGAGGAGGAGAATCTTTTGACTCTAGTATAAGATTAAGAAGTCTTATTTCTCATATTAGCTATTGATTTTTGTTCATCTGGCGACGGTAATTTATTAATGATTTTAATTTATTAGTGATGTGCTCATATTTAATTATTCTAATTTATTAGACATGCGAGCTCTTAGATACTTTAAGTATGAGATTAAAGACTAAAATTACTTGCGTTTAATGTTTCTAATTTATTAGTTATGTGAGCAGTTAGATACTAAGTATGGGATTAAAGAGTAAAATTGGGCATAAAACTTGTTATTCTTATATCAATTTAAGTTGGTTCTCTCCTTATTTTTGTTAATATCCAATTATCTTGGACTAAACGCTGTAGTTTAGTTTATGATATGATGATAATTTTGTAGGGTAACTTCGACCTTGTGGGAAATAACTTTCCTGTGTTCTTCGTCCGAGATGGGATGAAGTTTCCTGATATGGTCCATGCTCTGAAACCCAATCCAAAGTCCCACATCCAGGAGAATTGGAGGATCCTTGATTTCTTCTCCCACCATCCTGAAAGCCTTCACATGTTCACCTTCTTATTTGATGATGTAGGTGTCCCTCAAGATTACAGGCATATGGATGGTTTTGGTGTTAACACATACACCCTTATCAACAAGGCTGGGAAAGCACACTATGTCAAATTTCACTGGATACCCACCTGTGGTGTGAAGTCTCTATTGGAGGAGGAGGCCATTAGAGTTGGAGGGTCCAACCATAGCCATGCTACCCAAGACCTTTCTGATTCAATTGCTGCTGGGAACTATCCTGAGTGGAAACTTTACGTCCAAATAATAGATCCGGACCATGAAGACAGATTTGATTTTGACCCACTTGATGTAACTAAGACTTGGCCCGAGGACATTATTCCGCTGCAGCCAGTTGGCCGCATGGTCTTGAATAAGAACATAGACAACTTCTTTGCTGAGAATGAACAACTTGCATTTTGCCCAGCCATTATCGTGCCTGGTGTATACTACTCAGATGATAAGATGCTTCAGACTCGGATATTCTCCTATTCTGATAGTCAGAGACATAGACTTGGACCAAATTATCTGCAGCTTCCTGCTAATGCTCCCAAGTGTGCCCATCACAACAATCACCATGAGGGCTTCATGAATTTCATGCACAGGGATGAAGAGGTATATTAATTTTTTTCTCTGTATAAGAAGCTGGTTAATGACGTGATGGCATTGACTTATACATTTGCATGCTAATTGGGCCTGAACTCTTACTGTCATATTGCTACTTTTCCTTTAGTTGTATACTTTTTTCTTTTTCTTTTTTTCATAATGACTGAATGCTACTGATTTATAGGTCAACTACTTCCCTTCAAGGTATGACTCTGTTCGACATGCTGAAAGGTTCCCCGTTCCTCCAGCTATCTATAGTGGGAAGCGTGAAAAGGTTAGTTCTATCAATTGCTTATTGGTGAAGATATAGAACGTCTGATAGTGAATGAATCTACCTTCCATATGTTTCAATTTATAATTTAGATTGCATAAGTTCATTTCAGGTTTTCCAAATTTTCTGAAGGCAGTGAGAATTAGACAGAAAATATCTTTGTTAGACATGTTCTTATTTAATCAGTGATAAAAAAAATATTGTCACAAATATAATGAAAATTTTATCTGACAACTAAGGAAACAAAAGTAGATCCAATACATTGGCAAGTTAAATAGCTCTAAATTGTTAATAAAGCTTGTAAATTTGTGTTTATTTTTAGTATTACTTTTACACATAAGAGATTAAAGATTAATGTTTCCATTAGACATTTATAAGATCTTGAACAAAAATACTAATGGTTGTAAAATTGTTGAAAGTTGCTTTTATTAGGGCAAGAATGTGCTAAACGATTCTTGCTTAATGCAGTGCATAATTGAGAAGGAGAACGACTTCAAGCAACCGGGAGAGAGATACCGGTCCTGGGCACCTGACAGGTTCCTGTTATAAACTAATGATATAATCAATATGAAATATGTTTGGTGATGTCTAAAGGTGAGGTGTCTTTTTCTGTTTTCTTATTTCTTTTCAGGCAAGAAAGATTTGTCCGCCGATGGGTTGAGGCTTTATCTGACAAAAATGTCACCCATGAAATCCGTAGCATCTGGATATCATACTGGTCTCAGGTGAGATTTTTATATATGCTAATTTGTCATAGTAAACTATAGGCTTAAGTGTCCCCTTCACGCATTTCATTTGGTAAAAATTGAGGGACATTAAAGAGAATCCAGTAGTTTGATTCCCAGCGTTGCTCCTATCCCCTTCCCCATACCCCTTTCCCATGCCCCTTTCCCCTCCCTGTGGGTCCCTTATTCATACCCAAGAGTGTCAAATGAATCTGCATTTGTGTGCTCATGTGATGTTCTTGGATGGTGTTATTGCTGTGCAGGCTGACCGTTCTCTTGGACAAAAGATAGCATCTCATCTGAACATGAGGCCAAGCATCTAAGATTGGTGGCGGCAACCCCAGCTTGATTGTAAGAGTTGCAGATGAACAAGGAGTGAGAAATGTCTGTTACTCTGATATTTGAAAGGATTAGTCCTTTTATTACAGTTATATTGTATATCGATTATTTCATGCATCCAACTTTCTTGACTTGTCTCGTCTTAATATATGTCTTGGTGATAAGGATGAAGATATGAACGTCCCATGATTCTGTATTAACCTTTGGTTAAGGCTTCGTATATATTTCAAATAATCTTTTGTTATCATTTATCTTTCTGTTACTACTCCGTCTCTTTGAGGCAAGTTATCTAATAGACTAAATAACGTTACAGAAAATTCATGTTTTTCTTCCACCACAAGGATTGCCTGTACCCACACACTCAGTGAGACCCATATAGATTTAATGGAAAATATTTGTTACATATCACTTTTTTATGTCTTATATCAGTGAGGTGACAGAATCAAAGTGGAGATATGTAAAAATTCTAGTGGAATCAATCAAATGGTAAAAACTACACTCATGTGAGGTGATATGTGTGAATATGTGTGAAAGTGTGTGTACGGGCAACATTCCTCGAATTTGATGGTAGTAATTTGAATGGAGGAAGAAAAAGCTCCGTCGGCTATCAGCAATAATAACACATATATAGCACACCACCAGAAGAATATGTGCTAAACATTACACCCACCCTTCCATGTCTTCTGTCAACTTGAAACAAAGAGCCAGAGGGGGAAAAAGTTGAAAAATTTGGATTCCTTATTTGTACTCTTAAACCATTTTTCTTCCTTTTTGTGAGTGTGTTGGTACTTGGTACACAGGACAAAGTAAGATTCTCGGGCATCAATAAACAACCAGATAGAGTACAAAAACTAAAAAGGTTTTAAAAAAATACATTGTCGGTACTTAGGAAAACTAGTCACGTGTGTTAAACTATAGATTTGGCTAAGGAAAACCACCCTCATTTTCAGTGACTCATCTCAGTTATTTTCACATGTAAATCAAATAGGTGCTTCTGCATGAACTCAACAAGTAATTAAAAATCCACCTTTTCCCCACCATTCTCATTTAGTTGAAATGACATGAAACAAGCTATTGGTGACTCATGAATTCTTAAGTACAAACAAGCATAAATTAATGTTTATTGCAATTAATCAATCACAAGAATGATTTTTCAATGCAGGTATGGCAATCTGTTTATTTTCGCTACTGGCATGGCAGTAGGTTTACAAAGTTTGTTTTCACTACTTGGTATGGCTATAAGTATATTTTTGCTAATAGTATGGCAAACAGTTTATTTTCACAATTGCCATGACAATGAATTTATCTAAAGCAATAACATTTAACTTGCAAAATAGGCAAGTTTGTAGCTTACACTTATTGAACAGATAAGGAAACCCATACCCAAAATCATAGAGACAGGTTGAACTCAATCTAGAATCTGATTCCTCTGAAAATTTAGTTTATATCCATTTCTGATCGTGGTTCAGGGATACTCTAAGAAGCCAGGTACTCCAGTGCAACAACAATATCACGAATATGCGGACGAAAATTCGGTTGTTCCTGGAGACACATTGCAGTAATAGCAATTGCATGGTGCAAACGGCGTAAGGGGTAGTTTCCTTGCAGAAGAGGGTCAACCATTTGCGAAAACTTTCTCCGGTCACTTAAAAATGGGCGAGCCTGGAAATGAAGAAGTTGAATATAGATTAAAAACTAGGGGTGTGAAATGAAACAAAATGAACTAAACCAGAGGATGGATTGACAATTTTTTTTTATTTTTATAACTTTACAAATTACACCCTGTTGTTTCATTCAAAGTGTCTTATTGAAAAAAATATAATGTAATTTGTAATAGTTTCTAAGCAAAATATTTGTAAATATAAGTTTTCCCGGTAAACTGAGTTGTGAACTTATTCAAACCATACTAAAAGAACTATAAGATTTTAAAAGGGAAATGTTATATTTACAAATTTTTATTTATAAATTACACTGAATATGACCGGTTATACTTCAATCAAGAGTGTATGACGGATCATACTTAATGTAATTTGTAAAAAAAAAATTATTATGTAATAATAATTTAAATAGGTTACTTAACTTAACTAATGAAGGCAATGATGTCAATTGTAACAACTAAATCAAATCCATCCATATTAAATTCAATTTAAGTATATTTTAAATTAATATTTTTGTAATTCTTTTTGTTAAGTACGTATAGGTCAACATACCATTAAGATTTTTGTTCTTTGATGCTAACAAGTTAATAAATTAAACAATAGGAAATAATCATTCGCAAAGAATAATTACCATTTACAAAAGAACTATAAGATTTCAAAAGGGAAATGTTATATTTACAAATTTTTATTTACAAATTATATCGGTTATACTTCAATCAAGAGTGTATAACGGATCATACTTAATGTAATTTATAAAGAAAAAATCATAAACGAATCCTTTCCCATCTCAAAAACTAAACTATTTTATTCGAATTTGTTCAAGACTGAACTGTTTTTTAAAATCCGAACCAAATCATGTTACCAATTTGGTTCGGTTGGAGCTAAAAATTGAATCGAGTTATTTTCTAAAAAATGGTCCAAAAGCCGAATCACTTTTTGCACCCGGTTCGGTTTGTAGACATCCATATTAAAAACTGTCATCTAAAAAGCTTAAGACGTATGGGTATGCGAAAAAATCCCAGGTAAGGATTATTATGATTTACTGAGGGCAGAGTGCTTTCCTAAGGAAACATACTCTACTCTCAATTTATTTCACACTTGAAGACTGGGGAGTCTAAATATGCTAGTGGAAAGGGGAATGTAAAAGAAAGCACTGAAATGCAAATGCAAAACAATTTGACAAATAGTTGAGGATTTATATAATATAAAGTTGGGAAATAGTTTTTTTATATGGTAGGAAAAAGTTTCTCTCGTGCTAGAAACAAAATTATAAGTGGGACCCACAGTTAAGAGGAGAGAAAAAAAATAGAGGTGAGACTCACCTCTCTCTTGTGTGTAGGAAACTGGCTTCTCTTTGTAACATGAGATAAATATAACCTATAAAGTTATGTCATTTTAAGAGAGATATACACAAAAGAATATTTTTTATTTAAAAATTAAATTAAAAAAAATCGTCCACTTTCTCTCCCACTATTTCCTCTGTGTATCTCTCTTAAAATGACATAACTTATGTCATTTAAAATGACAAATACCTAAACCTTTATATAAATAATAATAAAGAATAAAGGAAGTAAACATATTTACCCATGAAACTACGTTTTGCTCCCCCGGTTTTCTGGTGAGATCTAGTGCCTTACGTCCAGTAATCAACTCAAGCAAGACCACACCAAAACTATAGATATCAGATTTAACAGTTAATTTGCCACTCATTGCATATTCTGGGGCACAGTACCCATATGTTCCCATCACTCTGGTGGAAACATGTGTATTGTCTCCAACAGGACCAAGTTTAGCAAGCCCAAAATCCGAGAGTTTTGGGTTAAAATCATTGTCTAATAAAATGTTGGAAGATTTCAAGTCACGATAGATAACAGGTGGATTTGCTTCACAATGGAGATACTTTAGACCCTTAGCAGCGCCAACAGCAATCTTCATTCGAGTTCTCCAACTTAGTGGTTCTTTCTCTGAGTCATTTGAGAAAATAAAATGCAATCTTTTAAGTCACTCAAAATAGTTAATGAAAAAAACAAAAAACACTAAACTTAGGGAATGTGTGAGGTTACCAAAAAGATGACGTTCGAGGCTACCCATAGGCATGTATTCATAAACCAAAAGCCTTTGATGTCCATCGGCGCAGTAACCAATTAACTTAACAAGATTAGGATGATGTAAGAGGCTTAACATAAGAACCTCGGTGAGAAATTCCCGAAAACCTTGATGACCATCTAGGTTTAATTGTTTTATAGCAACAACCTACACAAGTAGATAGAATTCAAAAAATAAAATAACTATAGCATTGGAAAAAAGCCAATTCATAAAATTATTTTTCATTAAATCCCTACTAACGAAAATAGGTGTAATGTATGGTGGTGTTCCTTATGATTTCAAATGCAATAAGCAAATATCATTCACAAATAGAACTAAATAACCAACACAACATAAGAGCTATATGCTTATTGTGAATGATATCTGCTTGTTGCTTGAAATTAAAAGGGATAACGTATCGAGTGCATATTGAACGTTACAATAAACGAATAACATTTGTCATTTTAAAGTATATAAGGTTATATCATTTTAGATCCTAACCGTTGATTTTCGTCCATTTATAATTTATTAAATCAAAATTATAAATTAATTAATAATAAATTTGACCCATTAAGTTTGACCCAATAGATTATAACCGTTGATGGACGGAAATTTACGATTAGGATCTAAAATAATATAAACTTATATCCTTTAAAAGGATAGATATTTTTCGCTTACAATAAAGGCCAAGGCAATCTTTTTATGAAGTCTTACACTTTACATATTTGTAAAGAAATTATTATCTTGATTCAAGCAAGTGATCTTTTGTTTGCAAAAAGAGCAACTTTATAAATGCTCTAAGCTCGTGCTATTTAGAAGAAGGTGAATTCGTAGTTTTTTTTAAAACATTCTTACTTACCTGGCCTGTAGAGATATGACCCTTGTAAACCCTTCCAAAACCTCCTTCTCCAATCAAGTTCACTTCCTTAAAACCTCCTGTTGCCGATGCAAGCTCGCGAAAACTGAAACTGGTGGCTTTCGTTCCTTCTCCAGTACTCTTGGACCTCAAATTATCATCAATGCCCACATTCTTCACATCAGAAAACAAGCAACAAAAACGGGTCATTTTTTGTTTCTCCTCTCCTAATTCTCAATCAACAAACGCTCTTGCTCTTTCGCATATTCTAAGTCTCATCCATAAAAACTAATGAAATGGAAAATTTATAAATATATGTACGCGTGCTTCATGCTAAATTTGGAACACCAATCAAAACTAATTTAGCCTCATGCCAACTGCAACAGACTATCCATGAACAGAATATATAACACCTTTCCAACTGCTTTGTCCTTTCTGTCGTTAAACTAACATGTAAATAAATAAATGTATGCATATATTTTTGTTGTTGTCTTATCTATCATTTTATATATAATATTTTATTTCCACTGTGGTTGCTGCCTTCTTAGTCGTCGTTATATATACCTTTCTTCTCGCCATATATAAAAATGGGATAGGATATTCTTACTACCAAAATCTTCTACTACCAACTCACTACCTATCTAATCACCATTGGATATTAACATTTTCTCTTTTTTCAAAAATTTTTTAACATTCTCTCTTTAATTCAATAGTGATTAGATAGGTAATAAATTAGTAATAGAAAATTTTGATAGTTAGAATATCCTTTCTCTATAAAAATTACGGTCCCAGCAAACATTACAATCATGAAATAAAATGATTTGAGTATCATTATACCCTAAAAAAGAAAGTGATTGGGTATCATGAATATGCATCTTTCAAAATATACATAAGCTAGGTTCAGTTGTCACTTACTAAGTAATTCATATAATTATTTATTATACTTCATTATATATTATTATTGCATTTTTATTCTAATAGTAAATTTGTAATTTCTTGCCAATTAAGCGTTTGTTGAAAATGCTAAGCATTGAGCTAGGGTTGATGATAACTCTACTGTTTGTTAATGACAACCACTAACTTTTTTTGTTTTCTAATAATAGCTTTGCCAATCAGACGTTCGTTGAAAATGCTAAGCATTTAGCAAGGCCGATGAGATAACTCTACGTTTGTTGATGCTTTTGATGAAATTTTTTGTTTTAAAAAAAACGGTGTTTTTGCAGTGGCAATGACATCGGATAACTTTTTTTTTTTTGAAATATATCCTATTGGAGGATTAGACCCGTTGTTATTCTTATATTCCATATGGTCCCTTTTTAGTCCTTTTCCCCTCCACTTCTCCCTTTTCTTCTTTTCCCTTTATAGTTACAACATTTTTTCTTTACAACCTCTTACAACCATATATCATAACCGTTGATTTCCGCCAATCAACGGTCATGATTTTCACAAATTAAACTCATTAATTAACTATTAATTCACAATAAATAATAACCGGTGATTGACGGAAATCAACGGTTATGATATATGGTTGTAAGAAGTTGTAAAAAAAAAAATTGTAAGTATAACCTTCCTATATATATATTATTACTATTTTTTTTTTTATTTTTTTTTTACTTTTATCTTTATTTTTTCAACATTTTTGTATCTTTCATTTGGATTCATCTACCACCGACCCGGATTAATTTAGGATAAATGTGTTGTTGATGTTGATACCCTAATTACATTTTGAGGCTAGTATGTTCTTTTTGGTATTTTCACAAATTTTAATTTTTTGAGCTAGTTATAGAATTAATCCATAGTGGGGTTGCGGGTGTAATAATAAAGATTTTAACTCCTTTTAAAGATGGTACGTGGGATCGAATCAAAACTCTCTTTTTTTTCCTACATGTACATTTTTTAATAGGATCTCTCAACATTAATAAGTGGCTATCCATGCTGTTACGCTTTTGGTAAAAAAAAATCATATTTATTTCCTCCATGTTTAATCTTTCACGTTTATTTAATTATTTATACATTAGTAGCTATCGACTTATCTGTACGGGATCATTTTATAAGCCTAAGGTGTTTGAATTATCTTATTTTAAGAAAATAATTACTTTATTTTAATAGATTTATAAGAAAACTTTTAATAAAAAGTAATTATTTTTCTTGAATTAATATTTCCAAACGCCCCCTAAGAGGACTTGGCATGCATACTGTACTGGTTTTCTCTTGCCTGTCAGAAAAATGCATACAAGCATTCATTTGTATTTTTTGTTGGGCCCTCCTTCAAAGCTAAGCCCAAGCCCATTTGAGAGGTTTTCCTAAAATACCCATAATCCTAATTTCCACCCCTTATAAATATCCATTGTTGGGTGGAGGCTAGGCAATATGAGAGGATTTTGTTTGAGAGAAATTCTGAGAGAATTTGTTTGATTGTTTGAGCAAAAGCTTCATGCTTTGCATTTGAGAGATCTCTAGGGAGAGTTTGAGAGAAATATCTCTAGGGTAGTTTGATTATCACCATTGTTGGAGAGATTGTGTTAACCACCACATTGGTGTATTTGATTATTGTAACCATTATTCTCATAGTGGATTTTTGATCTGGACTAGGTCCCGTGGTTTTTACTTCTTCATTGGAGAAGGTTTTCCACGTTAAAATCTGGTTCTGTTCTTCTCCTTCTCCTATCTGTTTTTGATTTTTCTGCTGCGCTCCCGACCTGGTGATATTCAGGTCGTGGTACTGCCGAGATCCGAGCTCCGGATCTGGTTGACTGACTTCCGCACAAAAGGCTTCCTAGCCGAGTTTGAGGGAACCGAGTTCCCAACAGTGGTATGAGAGCCCGGGTTCTACGGGTTCTGAGAGAGACGAGATGGAGACCAGTGGCATAACCCATGATGGAGATATGTTCAAGCTGACCGCAGATAATTTCACGTATTGGAAACCGATGATGGGAGATCATCTTTACTGCAAAGATTTGCATGAGCCCATTATCCTTGATGAGAGACCGGCAGACAAAACCGATAAGGAATGGGAGATTCTGAGTCGTAAGGCGGTAGCTACGATCAGAAAATATATTGACAAGAGCCTCTTTGAGCACGTGTCTGAGTTCACGAACGTGTATGAGTTGTGGACGAAGTTGGAGTCCTTGATTTAGAAGAAGACTCCCAAGAATAAAGCACACTTGGTTCGCCGACTTGTGAAGCTAGAATACAAGGACGACATGAGCATGATAGAACACCTCAACACCTTCAAAGGTATTGTGAATCAACTATCAAAAGCTGATATGAAAATTTATGAAGAACTGCAGGCATTGCTGCTGTTTAGCTCGCTGCCAGAAAGCTGGGATACTCTGGTGGTGACTTTGAATAATTCGACTCCAGATGGAAAGTTGAAGATGGATGTCGTGACAGACAGCCTCCTGGGTGAAGAATCCAGAAGAAAAGAACGAGGTAGTTCGAGCACGTCTGAGGCCAACGTTGCTGAAAACAAAGGGAAATCCGACTCCTGGGGTAGAAGCAAAAGCCGGGGTCGAGATCGTGATAGAAGAGGAAAGTCCAGAGGTCGGTCAAAGCCGAAATATGATTTGAAGTGCTTTTACTGTGGAAAGACATGTCATAAGAAGCCGGACTGCTGGACCCTGCAGAATGATGAGAAAAACGGTTCTGTAAAGCCGGATCAGATTATTCCCAAGAAGAAGGAAGACAAGAGCACCACTGCGGTGGCTGCCACTCCTGATGCCGAGATATTCCTCCTTGGTGAGGATAATTATTTGAATGTTGCATATGATGATTGCACCTGGATTGTTGACTCTGGTGCCTCCTTCCACGTTACTCCACACAAAGGTTTTTTCTCCTCTTACCGAGGTGGTGATTTCGGAGTCGTGAAGATGGGAAATCAGGTGACCAGCAAGATTGTTGGTGTCGGTGATGTAACTCTGACCACGGATGTCGGATGCCGACTTGTTTTGAAAGATGTAAGGCATGTTCCTGACATGCGATTGAACCTAATCTTGGTAGGAAAACTTGATGATGTCGGGTTAGTGAACTACTTCGGTAGTGTTAGATGGAAGCTGGCCAAGGGAAACTTGGTCGTGACCCGAGGTAAGAAGGAAGGTTCTTTGTACATGATGCAAGGAAAGATAAATGGCGGAGAAGCTAATTCTGACCAAGATGAACCGAGCTTGTTGATATGGCACAAGCGCCTCGACCACATGAGCGTGAAAGGGCTCCAGATCCTTCACAAGAAAGGATTACTGACCGGGTTGAAAGGCCAAGCGTTGGAGAGTTGTACGCATTGCCTAGCTGGAATGCAGCACCGGGTTTCTTTTGTGAAGCCGGATCAGCCCATAAGACGTAGGTATATTCTTGACCTCGTCCATACTGATGTTTGCTCCATGTCAGAAAGATCGCTTGGAGGAGCTCAATATTTTGTTTTTTTATTGATGACCATTCCCGCAAAGTGTGGGTTTATCTGTTGAACACTAAAGACCAGGTACTCCAATCCTTTAAAGAATTCCATGCTATGGTTGAAAGGGAGACTGGCAAGAAATTGAAGGTGGTCAAATCTGATAATGGTGGTGAGTATTGCGGCCCTTTTGATGCTTATTGCAGAGCGGCCGGGATCCGACTTGAGAAGACGCCCCCCAAGACTCCACAATTGAATGGACTTGCTGAGAGGATGAACAAGACTATTGAAGAGAAGGTCCAAAGTATGCTATCCAATGCCGGATTGCCGAAATCATTCTGGGGAGAAGCGGTCAAAACTGCGGTTGACTTGATCAACCTCTCACCATCACGGCCACTTGAAGGAGAAATTCCAGAAGAAGTCTGGACAGGTCGGAAAGCGGCCTATAATCAATTAAAGGTGTTTGGATGTCGAGCTTTCGTGCATGTCCCTAAAGATGAAAGGGCAAAACTTGATGCGAAGACTAAAGAATGCATCTATCTTGGTTCGCCAAGCTGTGAGTTCGGGTTCCGACTTTGGGATCCAATCAATAAGAAGATCGTGAGAAGCCGAGATGTGATCTTTCATGAAGATGAGACCATTCATGACATCTCGAAGCCCAAAGTCCGGGTTTCTGTCAGACGTGAAGAACCCATCCCTCCTGTCCGAGCTGAAGCAGGAGGAGAAAATCAAGAAAATGATGAAATTGATGATCAACAAGAAGCTGATGATGAGGTCCGAGTTGAAGATGAGATCCGGGATGAAAATGATGAACCGGGTTCTCAAGCTGAAGAACAGCCAAGATATCCAACTCGAGAAAGAAGACCCTCTACAAGATACCCATCTGATGAATACACCTTTATAGCAGAAGACAGTGAGCCTCAGAGTTATGATGAGGCTGTGACGAGCTCAGAGAAAGAAGAATGGGGAAAGGCAATGCAAGACGAGATGAAGTGTCTGCACGAGAATCAGACTTATGAGCTGACTGAGTTGCCTGAAGGAAGACGAGCTCTGAAAAATAAATGGGTGTACAAGATTAAGAATGAAGAGATCGGGCAAAAGCCGAGATACAAAGCCCGGATTGTGGTGAAAGGCTTCAATCAGAAGAAAGGAGAAGACTTTGAGGAGATTTTTTCTCCTGTGGTGAAAATGACCTCGGTCCGAACTGTGTTAGCTATGGCAGCTTCGATGGACCTCGAGGTAGAGCAAATGGACGTGAAGACGGCATTCCTTCACGGTGATTTAGAAGAAGAGGTTTATATGGAACAACATGAGGGGTTCCATGCTCCAGACCAAGCAGACTTGGTATGTCGATTGAAGAAGAGCCTCTATGGTTTGAAGCAAGCACCTCGGCAGTGGTACAAGAAATTTGAATCATTCATGACTGATCACAAGTTTGAGAAGACAGAAGCTGACCACTGCGTATTTGTGAAGAGGTATGAGGCTGGAGATTTTTTAATATTGTTGTTATATGTTGACGACATGCTTATTGTAGGGAAAGAAAAATCGAGGATAGCCGTCCTGAAGAAGGCGTTAAGCTCGTCCTTCGCGATGAAGGACCTCGGCCCTGCAAAGCAGATACTCGGAATCAAGATTATCCGAGATAGACAAAAGAAGCTACTGTGGCTAAGTCAAGAAAAGTATATTGAGAAAATTTTGAAGAGATTCAGCATGGACAAAGCCAAGACAGTGAACACCCCCTTAGCCGGACACATAAAGCTGAACCAAAAGCAATGTCCGAGATCTGATGAAGACAAAGATGGGATGCTAAGGGGGCATTTGGTAGAGGAGAAATTTTTTTAAATCCGGGAAATAATTATTACTGGAATGTAGTGTGAAATATATTTAGTCTAGAATGTTAGTGAAAGATGTTTGGTATGCTAAAATTTTCTCGGGAATTTATGGTTTACTTTATAAGTGTATGTTTGGTTGGTTGTGAAATATTAATGGAAATGTGAGGTTATTTTACGAAAATAATCCCACTTTAAATTATACCAATCTGTTTACTGTTTTTATAAAGGTTAATTTTGTCTAAAAACTTTTCCCTCAATTTCCAGTTTCCCGGAAAACAAAACATTCCATCCAATTTATGGAATTTCAATTTTGGATTATGTACAACAAATTGCTCTATCCATGATTTTCCCGGAAACCATTGGTGTCTGGAGTTTTTTCCTTTTTGCTTTACCAAACATGGATTCGGTATTTATCTAAGCATGCTTTCCCGGGAACCAATAAAAAAACCCCGTAACAAACGCCCCCTTGGTGTCTGGAATTTTTCCCTTTTTGCTTTACCAAACATGGATTTGGTATTTATCTAAGCATGCTTTCCCGGGAACCAATAAAAAATCCCCGTAACAAACGCCCCCTAAAGGTCCCATATCAATCCGCCGTCGGAAGTTTGATGTATGCAATGGTTTGCACCAGACCCGACTTAGCATATGCTATTGGAATGGTAAGCCGGTATTTGTCAAACCCCGGCAAAGAGCACTGGGTAGCAGTGAAGTGGATCTTCAAGTACCTCCGAGGTACCACCGACTTATCTCTCCGTTTTGGAGAAGGCAAAGCCGAGTTGCAAGGCTACTCGGATTTCGATTTAGGGGGAGACTTCGACTCGAGGAAGTCGACGATGGGATACATGATGAGATTTGCCGGAGGAGCTGTCTCTTGGCAATCAAGACTTCAGAAATGTGTTGCACTATCAACAACTGAGGCCGAGTACATTGTCGCGACTGAGGTAAGCAAAGAGATGCTGTGGATGAAGAAGTTCCTCATGGAACTCGGCCATGAACAAGACAAGTACGAGCTGGGTTGTGACAATCAAAGCGCAATCCATCTTGCGAAGAATTCAACCTATCACTCCCGCACTAAGTACATTGATATGAGGTATCACTGGATCCGGGATATGGTGGAAGGTGGAGAGCTCGAACTCGTCAAGGTGCACACTGACCAAAATTGGTCCGATATGATGTCGAAGCAAGTTCCAGCAAGAAAATTTGAAGACTGCTGTGAAGGAGCCGGGTTGATGCTTAAGCCGACGTATTGAAGTCGGAAGGGAAGATTTGTTGGGTCCTCCTTCAAAGCTAAGCCCAAGCCCATTTGAAGGGTTTTCCTAAATACCCCTAACCCTATTTCCACCCCTTATAAATACCCATTGTTGGGGTGGAGGCTAGGCAATATGAGAGGATTTTGTTTGAGAGAAATTCTGAGAGAATTTGTTTGATTGTTTGAGCAAAAGCTTCTTGCTTTGCATTTGAGAGATCTCTAGGGAGAGTTTGAGAGAAACATCTCTAGGGTAGTTTGATTATCACCATTGTTGGAGAGGTTGTGTTAACCACCACATTGGTGTATTTGATTATTGTAACCATTATTCTCATAGTGGATTTTTGATCTGGACTAGGTCCCATGGTTTTTACTTCTTCATTGGAGAAGGTTTTCCACGTTAAAATCTGGTTGTGTTCTTCTCCTTCTCCTATCTGTTTTTGATTTTTCTACTGCGCTTCCGACCTGGTGATATTCAGGCCGTTGTACTGCCGAGATCCGAGCTCCGGATCTGGTTGACTGACTTCCGCACAAAAGGCTTCCTAGCCGAGTTTGAGGGAACTGAGTTCCCGACATTTTTGTCACTATAGATCCATCGTCTCTCTATTTCTTTGCACCTCAAGCCACTCGGCATGAAAGCTAAACAAAAACGCATAATGTACCCTCCAATCAACGGAAGTCTGAGTTCAATTTTGTCTTGGCCCTAATTACAATAAACCAATACAAGATAATTCGATCACAATAATGTATAATGTATCTAATGGGTGCCATGGTTAAAAGCTCCTCTTTGAATCTTAAGATAATTCGATCATTGGATAAGGATTCTGGGATGATTTTTAGCCTCTATCATAGGTTGAAATTGGGAAAGCAATATAAGGGTAAGACGGCAAACACCAGTGCATAAAGTTCCATCATTTAATAGGATAAGAGTAAGGGTTGATTATATGTAGTGGGAAAAGGTGTGTCATAATGACACACCTTACATTCTTTTGCTCTCACAAAGAGTTGAGATTCACATATTTAAAACTTTTTCCCCTCACTCTCCCCCCTCATGATTTATTTATTTCTTTCATTTAAAATGACACAACTTTGTGTCCTTTAAAATGATACACATTTTTTCCATATGTAATTTACACTTGTATTTTTGTAAAGGGGTTATGTTAGTAAAAATACTAGTGGTTAGTGGTGTGACCTTATGTGGTCCACCTATATTATTCACTACTGATAATGGAGAACCGTATATGGTCTACTAATGTTATTTACTTAATGCTTACTTATTGTAATGGTTAAACTACTCTTGTATTTGGTCTGCATTTATCTGAAATCATCAACTAAGTTTTGTTTTTGGTCTGCCATTAACTGAGCTCATCTTTAGTGCATACTCTATGATGGAGGAGTCTATAAAAGGGTGCATCTTCAGCTCCATGAGTCCCTGAGTTCACTCTACTACAAAGTTGCACACCATCTGGGCTGTAGAGAAGAGTTTGGAAGACTCAATCGAAGATTTTAGTATCAGTTGTAGAAACTATTCAAAACAAAAGGAAAGCAATGGCAGATTTCAGTATAAGTTAGAACTTATATTTGGTATCAGAGCTTGTATGTGACCTTTGGGTGAAGATGACACCAGGAAAGCAATGGCAGATTTCAGTATAAGTCAGAACTTATATTTATTTGATATCAAAGCTTGTATGTGACCTTTGGGTGAAGATGACACCATTGATGTTATAAAAAAATTTTATGGCCTGCTAGCATGAATTATCAGCATTGTAAATGGACTGGATTATTATTTCCATTTGGGCCTTTATTTATAAGACCAGTTTGGGCCTCGATATTAAAATTCAAATAAATCAAAAAGTTGCATGAAATGGGATTTGAACCCATGACCAATTACATTAATGGGTAGTCTTCTACCAACTAACCTATTGACAATTTCATGTCAAATATTCACACGAATACTTCTCCGTTGAACCCCTATTTAAGCCAAAGCCTAGCCTAGCCTAGTATATGTACACCCCTATGAGAGTGCTCCTGAAGTCTATTGATGAACAATTTGAAACTTCAGGGAAGACATTAGCCAGTACTTTAATAATGAAATTATCTTCTATGAAGTTCACTAATCTAAAAGGTGTGCGTGAACACATCATGAAAATGAGGGATATTGTGGCTCAATTGAAAACTCTGGAGGTGGATAGTCCCTTTAAAATCTCCTATAACAAACATAAGGATAAATGGTCTATCAATGAACTAGTGACCATATGTGTTCAGGAAGAGGGAAAGTTGCAGTTGGAACAAGGAGAGAGTTCACTAATGACAACTGAAAGGAAGGATAATAAGAAAGACAATAAGAACAAGGGAAGTGGCAAAATATCATCCCCAAGCTGGAATTACGATAAATCCAAGTATTTTTTTTCTGTAAATAGAAAGGGCACATGAAGAAAGATTGTCTTAAATTCAAGCAATGGCTTGAAAAGTAAGGTATGTCTTCCTCTTTACTTTGCTATGAATCTAATATGATTAATATTAATCATAACACATGGTGGATTGCTTCTAGTTCTACAATCCATATTTCAAACACATGGTGGAGTACTTAGTACTTTATATTTTGCTGATTTTGAAACTTGCATAGATTGCATTAAGGGAAAGCAAACAAACATGTCTAAAAATGGTGCGAAGAGGAGTACTGAATTGTTGGAAATCATACATACAAATATTTTTTGTCTAGACATGGACGCATATGGTCAGAATACTTCATCTCTTTCATAGATGATTATTCACGATACATGTATCTCTACATGCTTAATAATAAATATGAAGCATTAGATGTCTTTAAGGTATTTAAATTAAAAGTAGAGAAACAATGAGGTAATCAAATTAAAATAGTGAGATCAGATAGAGTGGAGAATATTATGGTAGATACACTGAAGATGGATAAGCATCTGGTCCATTTACGAAGTTTCTTGAAGAGCATAGGATAGTTGCCCAATACACCATGCCTGGATCTCCAGATCAGAATGGTGTAGCAGAAAGAAGAAATCGAACATTAATGGATATGGTACGAAGTATGCTTAGTAGCTCCAAACTTCCTAAGTCCTTGTGGATTGAAGCACTTAAGGCAACAGTGTATATATTAAATCGAGTTCCAACTAAGGCTATTCCAAAGACACCATTTGAGTTATTTAAAGGTTGGAAACCGAGTTTGCAATATGTACGCGTTTGGGGATGGCCGTTGGAAGTCAGAGTCTATAACCCACAAGAAATGAGGCTTGACCCAAAGACCATTAGTGGATATTTCATTAGATATGCTGAAAGGTCTAACAGATACATATTTTACTGTCCATCTTATAGTACAAGGATTATGGAATCAAGAAATGCTAAATTTCTTGAGAATGACTTGATTAGTGGGAGCGATCAATCCAGCGACTTTGTTTCTGAGAAAGATCATTCAGTTGCATAACCATCCACTTCAAGTTTCAGATTGGTTGTTGTTAATACCCTTTCAGATCAATCGGTGTTGTACAACCTGCTGATAATCTAGTAGATCAAGTTGGTCATGAGGAACAAGTAGAAATTATTGATTAACCAGTTGAGCAACAAGTTCTTCAAGAAGATAATGAAACAACATTGAGAATATCTACCTGAATAAGAAAATCAGCGATACCGAGTGACTTTGTTGTGTATTTACAAGAAGCTGACTATAATATTGGAGCTGAAAATGATCCTGAAACATTTTCACAAGCCATGAATTGTAAAGAATCAAAATTTTGGTATAATGCTATGAAAGATGAATTAATTGTATGGCAACTAATGGAGTTTGGGATCTTGTTCAATTACCTGATGGTGCAGAAGCCATTAGATGTAAGTGGTCTTCAAAAATAAGAAAGACTCATTAGGCAACATTGAGAGATATAAAGCAAGACTCGTAGCCAAAGGTTTTAATCAAAAGGAAGGAATCGACTACGGGTAGACATTTTCTCTTGTATCTAAGAAATATTCTCTTCATATCATTCTAGCATTAGTTGCGCATTTTGACTTAGAATTGCAAAAAAATGGATGTGAAAATAGCTTTTCTCAATGGAGATATAGAGGAAGAGGTTTATATGAAACAACCTGATGGATTCTCCTCTAGTGATGGTAAACAATTGGTATGCAAGCTTGAGAAGTCTATATATGGATTGAAATAAGCCTCCCGTCAATAGTATTTGAAATTTCATGATGTTATCTCTTCATTTGGTTTTTTAGAGAACATCATGGATCAATGTATATACTAGAAGGTCAGTGGGAGCAAAATTTGTTTTCTTGTTCTATACGTGGATGATATTTTACTTGCAAACAATGATAAGGGTTTACTATATGAGGTGAAGCAATTTCTCTCTAAAAACTTTGATATGAAGTATATGGGTGATGCCTCTTATGTTATTGGCATCAAGATAGATAGAGACAGAATAATGGGTGTTCTTGCTTTGTCTCAAGAGACCTATGTTAAAAAAGTTTTAGAAAGATTTAGGATTAGTTGTTCACCAAGTGTAGCTCCCATTGTAAAGGGTGACATGTTTGATTTAAACCGGTGCCCGAAAAATGATCTTGAGCGGGAACGAATGAAGAACATTCCTTATACTTCAGCTGTTGGAAGCTTGATTTATGCTTAGGTCTGCACTAGACCAGACATTGCTTTTGCGGTTGGCATATTAGGAAGATATCAAAGTAATCTAGGCTTAGACCACTAGAAAGTTGCAAACAAAGTAATGAGATACCTTCAAGGGACTAAGGATTACATGCTTATGTTTAGACAGATTGACAACTTGGAAGTAATTGGCTATTCAGATTCAGACTACGCTAGTTGCATTGATTCCAGAAAATCCACTTCAGGATATATTTTCATGCTAGCCGGTGGAACTGTGTCTTCGAGAAGTGTCAAGCAGACCTTGACTGCTACTTCCACTATGGAGGCTGAGTTCATTTTATATTTTGAGGCTATCTCACATGGTGTATGAATGAGGAGTTTTATTTATGGTCTTAGAGTTATGGATTCTATTTCTAGGCCATTAAAGATATATTGTGATAATTCAACTTCTATTTTTATGGCTAAGAATAACAAAAGTGGTAGTTAAAGCAAGCATATTAATATTAAATATCTAGCCATAAGAGAATGTGTTAAAGATAAATCAGTGATTATTGAACACATAAGCACTGAATTAATGATTGCAGATCCTTTAACTAAAGGCATGCCACCAGTTAAATTTAAGGATCATGTAGAAAGGATGGGACTTGGTTCCCATACGTGATTTTCATTGTAAGAATAATATTGTATTAATGAAACTCTTTTTGTGATGTTTTTCATTCAGTTTATGTGCATTTCAGTTAATTATTCTGAGAAATATCAATAAAGTTTGGACTTAGGATAAACATTGGGTTTATTCATTAAGTTATGTAGGCTTGAGAAATATAATACAGTGTAATACATGAAAGATAACACTCGCACAAATAAGAGGACTTATCACCATGATTCATGTATTTTCTTTCTCACTAAGTATATGTGGACCAAGTGGGAGAATGTTAATAAAAATACTAGTGGTTAATATTAGTGGTTAGTGCTGTGACCTTATGTGGTCAATTTATATTGTTCACTACTAATAATGGAGATCAGTATATGGTCTACTAATGCTGTCCACTGATTACTCACTTATTGTAGTGGTTAAACTACTCTTGTATTTGGTCTGCAATCATCTGAAATCATCAACTAAGTTTTATTTTTGGTCTATCATTAACTGAGCCCATCTTCAGTGCACACTTGAGCAAACTCTATGATGGAGGAGTCTATAAAAGGGTGCATCTTCAGCTTCATGAGTCCCTGAGCTCACTCTACTATAGAGCTGCACACCATCTGGGCTGCAGAGAAGAGTTTGGAAGACTCAATAGAAGATTTTCATATCCGTTGCATAAACTCTTCAAAACAAAAGGAAAGCAATGGTGGGAGGTATTTATGATCTATCATATTCCGCATTTCAGTATAAGTTAGAACTTATAGGTTCCATATTTGAACTTATGACCGGGAAGGAGTAATCCTACAAGGTTTTGTTATTTTATTATTGTATTTTGTTACTATCAGTTGTTAGTTGCTAACTACGTCTATGTAGTGGACATGACTAATTATTCTCCACTCCTTTAGTGGTGGAAGTTAGTTTTCCATTTTTAGAAGTTACTTTTCCATTTTCAGTTATGTATTGTGTATTTAAGTTATTCTTGTGATGAATGAAAAGGGAGGAAGTTACTATTTTCAGCACTGTGTGCGCAGAGGCAGCGCATCCTCAGTTTGGCTCAATCATTCTTTCTATTTCCAAAATAGGTGTACGTAATAGCTTGGTATCATAGTTAGGCACCAGGCATGGAGAAATGATTGGAAAAACTAGAATATACAATTCATGCACTCTCCATTGAATTGGAGATGTTCATCAAACTCTCCAATCGGCTAGATGCTCTTGTGCCAACTACCAAACGACAACCTTACATCCATTGTCATTGTTCTCATTTCATTCCTTAAACTATTACACCCAAAACATTTATCTCTTTCTCTTTCCACCAATAGAGCAGCCCCCTAACACTACTATTGCTATTAAAAATTTGAATGTGATCAAAGTACCTCAGTCAAACAAGGCCCCTCAATCTAGACCCCAAATTTTCAGTTTAGATATGAAATACCCATTGAGATCTTCACTTGTAGAATTCCTTGAGAAGAGGAAAGAAAGGGTTATCGCTAAAGGATATTTTTCAATCAATAGCAATGGAAAAGCTACCCTAGATATTGAAGATGATTCACTCACTTGATCTTACTCTTGAGGACAAGAGTAATTATAAGGGGAGGGAATGTTATAGTTTTCTTATTTTATTATTTTGTTACTGTCAGTTATTGAATTTAGTTACGATTAGTTATTAGTTGCTGACTAAGTCTATGTAATGTATAAGACTAGCTATTCTACATTCCTTTAGTGGTGGAAGTTACTTTTCCATTTTCCATTCTGTATTATGTATTTAAGTTGCTGTTGAGATGAATGAAAAGGGAGGAAGTTATTATTTTTGGGAAGTTATTATTTTAAGCACTGTGTGTGCAGAGGCAGAGCCTCTTCAGTTTGTCTAAATCATTCTTTCTATTTCCAAAATCGGTGTACTCAACATGCTGAAAGACTACAAAAGTGATGTATATATCTAAAATCAATAATGTCAATGAGCAGAATAGATCCTCTCATGTTAGAATTTCACATGAGAAGGTCATAAAAAAATTTTGTATATTTATTTTTCATTAATGATAATTAAACACCACCTATTTAGTGAAAAGAGAAATAAACATAAAAATCTTATATGATCAAATCATGTAAATTTTTAACATGAGAGGATCCAATTCCATCATTAATGAGGCATCAAGCTTGTTAACACATTCATACGAATGGGTTCATTTTGGCTATCATGTTTTGGAAACTAGCTTAACAAGGTGTAAGAAAGGTTTGGCTTTTTTTGCATTTCCCATGTCCCGCATTAAGGGTATGCATGGGTCGATCTGAACCCCCATTTTTTTAACTGAATCGAATCTAATTATTCTTATTTTCTGTTCGAATGTTTGTAAATATTCGAATGTTCGTATCCATCTTTCTAGTATGAAGGGTCTGATGAAGGGTCCGATGAAGGGTTAAAGTAATATGCTTAAGGTTTTCTTTTTAATTCACCCCCTATGGATTTATAACAATTACCATCCGCAATTATCAAAATATATCATGCATTAAGAGCAGTTAGCTAGATAAAGATCATAACGGTTATCTAGTGATCATGGGATGATATTAGGCAGGAAGGGATTGTGGTCTGAATCCACAATCTGGGATTTTGCTCCGGATATTAATAAGATATCCTTAGGAAGAGATTTGGGTCATAGCCATTTTTGGACTCTAACTCGATGGTCCGAGGTGGGTATTAACCCAGAATATTAAGGCCCCAGCTCGGAGTAACATAAGTCGATACTCCGAGGTGCAAATAACAACTATTATCATAATCCGAGAATGACGACTTTTATGCTTATGTATTAAACAATATTTTCCTTTTCCTTTGTTGGTTGGGTTACCGACTTACATGGATGAGTTGTTTCTATTGTTATATTTTTAGGCTATGTTTTCCTATTTGATACTTATCTTGGTGCCATTTCTGAGCAACCAAGTAATTAGATTTTCCCGCTTTTGGCTTCGAAAAATAGACAGGTTCAACAGGTGTCATAACGAGGGACTTTGATTTTCACTAACCCAGATGCTCAGAGTTCATGAAGGAGTGGTATGCCACCATATTTTGTAACAATATTTTCTACTAGGATTACAAATTGTTTTACTATTTTTTCCTTGGTGCAATTTCCAAACATCCAGATTTTTCTATTTTCCCGCTTCCGAGTAGGAATTGAACGGGTTCCCAAGAGTCTATTTCTGGCGTCAAGGGATTTTATGCTTCTAGCCTGATTATGATTGCTTTGTCTTTGAATTATGAACCTGATCGATGTCTTGCACCCTGAAAAATATAAAACATGCAAGCTTGCAAGAAACTTTGTTAATTGTTAGGGAATTTATTGAAAGATAATTAAAGCAAGATGGGCTTTACCAAGAACCCATATTCGCTGTTAAGAAGTCATTCTTCCTTATAGTTAAGATGCATGCTAATAGCCAATATGACACGCAGGTGACTAAGGTCCGGATAGGATGAAAGTTACTTCGTGTAGATACTTTATTACCTTTTATAAGCTAACATATATTACTCCTCTATAATGCTTGAAATGTGGATAAAATTTAGTATTGCTGAGACTTTGAGGTATCCAACAACTTTCATTTTCTGACGTTGGAGTAGTGGTACAATGGGTTGGAGGGAGTTTCGAGTTCCTAGTAACCACTTCCCATATCAAAATAAGAGTTGTCAAGAATGAAATAACAGAAAAGAAAGAGGAAGATATTGCTCCTTTTGCTTTCTTTGCAATAAGTTTTATCATATTCATTCCAAAATGTTCTTAGATATAGGAATTATAGCAACCGCTTTAGCATCAAAACTCACTTCTGACTAACAAAGCAAGAAATCATTGTTGTGAGAACAAAACAATAAAATAACTATGAAAATAACTGCCTTTCGTGAACAACAACTTAATATTAGATAAATATTAACTGCATATATAGTCATGTGGTTAAAGCACGTAGTCTGCCAAATACTTAGGAGCCTTTTGTGCATGTAGTCCTATCTATTGCTGTCACATAAGTAGGCATCACTTTTTCTTTTTAATTTTTAGTATATGGAAGACATTATTTATTACTCCACCATAATTCCCTACATTGAATTAATGTCGTTGCAAAATGATAGGTTCAATAATATGCATCAACCAATATATACAAGTTTGGAACTACTACAAGTAAAAGAAGTATAAATATAGTACGCTGGGGTTTAAGAATTCAGCAGTCATAACATATTTAAGTTTTAATATATGTAGCCCTTGTCAAGTTGAAAATTTTCAAGTTGAAAGTGTAAGAACCCGCACTGTTAATTTAGGAAATTAAATTAATTAAATATGAGAATTAAGAAAGTGATTAAGAATGTTGAAAGTCGTTTTTCTAACGAAAAGTGCATATACAGGTTATGCTCCTCGGTATAAATGCGTACCGATGAAGTATCCCGAAAAATTATAATAAGTGCATGAATATTCCTAGAATAATATATAGGACTAGTAAAACAAGTTTCAAGTCGAAATAATGAGAACTGGTGCCGGAACTGATACCGGCTATGTAAAAGCACGTACCAGAAATGTGCTGCTAAAAATAAAATAAAAAATGAAAATCTTAGAAAAATGAGCAGGTTCAGAATCCTAAGTTTGGGATTAAATGCTAAGCATAGCTATTAGTGCTAATACTGTGTGTTTAAGACTTAAACCACTATAAATACTCACTTTGCACAAACCCTAGGCCATATTAGCTTTCTACTTGAGTGTCCTGCTGCTGAGTGTCTTCCCTTGTGCTACCACCTTCTTCTTCCCCACCTTGTGAGCCAAGAGGCCACCTTTCCTCTTGGTTTCTTCATCAACTCCACTAGTGTGAGAGTGCATGTGACTTGTGAGTGTGGAGGGTAGCCATTGTTGAGTGCTCAACACCTGTTTGGTGAGGTTCTTGGGGCTGACTTATTGGTAGCAGCGGTGGGAGCCATTTCCTTAGTTGTGGGAGATTCAAGTGGAGACCTTTATGAAGAAAGGGCCACCTTGATACCCATTTCGTTCACCTTGGTGTCAGCATCATAGGAGTTCAAGGGAGAGCTCCAAGAGCACCTCCTTCTTCTGTTTTGAGCTTGGGGTATGACCATCATCTTTGTTGTTGAGTTTCTTTAGTTAAAAATGAAGCCTTGATGCATGTAATAAACTAAAGTTGATAACTTAAGGTTGGGTAAAGTTAAACACACCTAGAAATGCATGTTTAAGCTTATGGAATCGTGAAAAGAACCACCATTGGGTAGGATATCTCGCGAAATACAGAACTGCATTCTGTCGCGAAATATTCGGATATGATATCTGGATATTGATATCCAAATATGGGGTCTGTTGATATCCGGATATAGCCCCGACATATATCCGGATATTCTGGGTTGTCGAGGACAGTAACTGTATTGTTCACACAGAACTGAGTTATGGCTTTGTGGACCCTAGATTGATGAAATTGAACTTCTGTGATGGATATCTAAGTAGGAATCAAAGTGATTAAGGGCGTTTGGTTTTGTGAGAAGCCTAAAGACATGAAACATTAAGGAAAGGCGTTTTCTTTATGTCATATGCTTGTAGAGTATGATTATTGATATGATTATTGTTAGCATATAGGTGTCCTAGAGACAATCTTTTGGTTAAATAAAGGACACTAGATGTAGAACTTTGTTTGTCGCAAATAAATGAAAGCACTATTTATTCAGTTTCATATTGTATCTCGATATTACTGTTAATATTATATGAACGAACTGGATAAACCCCTTGGAATAGAATAGGTATCTCTTGAGTATCTGTGATGAGATCACGATCATGAGGATTCAAGGATATTGCATGTCTATTACTAATTATATGTTCCTAGTCTAGAGACACTGAGTTTGGGGATCAGTGATCTCGAGTAAAGACTAGTACGACTTATCTACTTGTATATGGATACAAGGTAAAGACCTCATGAGCTGCAGATATGGAGATATCTTAGCTAAAGTCGTGGGTGGACCTATAAGAGTATAGCTCGCACTGAACAGACCCAAAAAGAGACTCTATGAGGAAATCTCACAGATAGTGTCATTAGAGTAATCTCTTTATGTTTGGGTATGTCTTTCCTTAGACCAGAAGTTATTACCTAGACTGTGTTCTTGAAGGCATGTTTTGATTGTATGCCTCGTCTGCCTGAAACATGGAGACTCATAGGTATACTGTTGGGCGTGTCCTTAAAGGGCACAGGGCTAGGGTAATAAGCTGAAGGAATTCATCAAATCTCTGTGAGAGATTAGGTTATCTGTAAACCGGAGAAATCGGGATGACATTTACAGGAACTCGGGAATCTATGCATAGTAAAAGAGATCATGAGATGATCTGCCTTTAGAGTCAGTAAATTGAAGATTCCCTATTTCGAATAAAGCTTACCCTAAACCGCAGGGGTTGATACATTTCCTTACCCTAGGTTAATGGGAAGATAACTGAGACGAAGGGAAATACATACGGTAACCAAATATGTGCAATAGGATGATCAAGTCATTAATCTGACTAGTTTTGGGGCAACAAAGCATTGCTAGTGCTCTGTGTTGTCATTAATTGGGTTGTGGGCTTGTTGGGCCCAAGCCCAGTTATGTCAGAAGCTAAGTTGGACCTAATGGGTCACACACTAACACCCTATAGTCATGATGGACTAGCTTTAAAGGTATTGGGCCTAATAATGGTTGTTAGCCCAAGAAGCTGTTTGGAAGCCCACCTAAATGGGTGGGTGGTGCATGGAGCTTAGTAATGGGCTTGGATAGTCCAAGCCATTACTAATTAATTTAATTAGTTAAATTAATAATCAAATATTTGAATTTTGAATTTTGAATTTGAAATTTGAATTTTGAAATTTGAATTTAGAATTTGAATTTTGAAATTCGAATTTTGAATTTGAAATTTGAAATTTGAATTTTGAAATTTGAATTTGGATTTGAATTTTGAAATTCGAATTTTGAATTTGAAATTTGAAATTTTGAATTTTGAATTTTGAATTTGAATGTTTGAACGTTTGAATTCAAGTGTTTGAATTCGAATTTGAATTGGTTTTGAAAAGTTGTTTCATAACAAAAGGATAAGACATGATCTTATTGGAGCATATTCCTTGGATCAAGAAGCATCTTTGGAGCACTTCCTTGGCTGTTTGGTGCGCAAGTTTAAGTGATAAGGATGACATCTTATCACTTAAAACAAAGCTCCATTCAGATTTGGTGGTTGAGGGAATCAGTGGGTGAGTTGATTCAAATTTTGAATGCAACTACTCAATATATTTGGACCCCTTCTAGGGCTGAATTATGCGCATGAAAAGTATATACTATATGATAGTTTATGAATTTAAGTTTAAATTATTTTGAACTTAATTTCATGTGGATAAGATTGGAGGTTGTTGGCAAAACTGGTTTTGCAACAGCTCCACCTTATCCTCCCTAATCCATGCGCAAATTTCAAAAGGGTTTGAAATTTTGTTTTCATTTTGAATGATTTAAATCCCTCCTCCTCTCCAAGTGTGCGCATAACACTTGTTCCACACCTTAGGGTTTTGTGAAAACCTAGCCAACTCTCCTCCATCTATGCACCATTCTGTAGGGTAGCTCACTACACCTTTCCAAACAGAATACCTAGCCTCCACCTTCACCACTTGTGCGCATAGCAAGCCTCACTGTGGTGTTCATCTGGTGGCTTTCAAGAAAGGGTTTTTGCATCATTGACGAACGGTGGTGTGGATCACCATTAGAGGGTTTGAACCCTTCAAGCCTGACATCTGATCTCCTTGACTGATCAGGCCAAAAACAAGGTAACATCATGCTGTCTTAAAGCATGAACCTATGTGTGCATGTATGTTCCGCAGTAAAATTATTGTTTTACACCTTACATGCATCGGCCTTCAAAGGCCAGTTTACTTTCAATTATTGGTCCAAACAGATTGTGATTGTGCTGTGTGTGGACCTTGAGCGGGTGTGGACCTTGAATTGGTTCGATTGCTTAGAGGTAAGCTTTTGTGTCCTCGGTTTAGCCATTGTTGGTTCCACCATGTCCCATGGGGGATGGTCTATATGCATGATGTTGTTTTCATGTATTGTTTTATTGAAATGCTATTGAGCTGTTATGTGCAAGTGCTTATGGTATGCATGTGGTGTTCCACCTATACAGTAAGCCTGAGTATGTGGGGACATATGAGATGGTGAGACTATGGGTGAGGTGCAAGCGATATTCCTTGTACTATTGTGGGGTTGTAGATGTACGTCTTGCATTTCTATGGCCAGTAGAATAGTTACAACACACATGGCATGATTATCTGTTGCATTGCACTATTTTGGAACTTATATTGTAAAACTGCTTTCAAACTTATATTGCACATGTAAGTGAGCTTGGGGTGGAGAAATTCTTGAGGACCCCTTGTCTTACTGAGATTTCATATTAGAGATCTCACCCCACGTTTGGGGCACCATTTTCAAGTTCAGGTAACTCGGGGGTTGAGACCTCTAGCGGCAGGAGGCCGGAGCTTAGCTGATATATGTTGTGTTGATATATGCTGACATGCTTTATGTTATTATTATGTGGTTGTTGTTGAGACTATGTTGAGCTTGTTGCCTTATTTGGTGAGCATGAGGATTGTCCATGCCACATGGATTGACTATGCCTTATTTTCGATTGAGTTGTAATAAAGTATCAGGAGATTGTCCAGACTACGTGATGTAGTTCCGTGACTTAGATACTCATTTATTTATGATATGAGGTTATTCAGTGTAGATAGTTGTCTTTTGCAATTTACATAAAGGCAATGTGTTGAAAAAGGATTTAATAATCAACTTGGTTAATGATAATGACGTCATAATTGAAAGTAAAAAGTTATTCCGCAATTTTAATTAAGCGTGGCTTAATACGATGACATGTTAACAAACCGAGTATACACGGGGTGTTACAGAAAGCATTAAATATGAAAATAGGAATTAAATGATATTATGAACAAACTGTTGCATTCAAAATGCTCACGCACTCAATGAAATGGACTCCATAAAAATTTTCTTCTGAGTTCGATGACCCCATATTTTGTATGAAGAGTCATTGACCAATATTTATCTGATATTAAGTTTTCATTTTTTGTAGCTATACATATTCCGTGCTACTCACTTCAAAGATTTTAACTTGCAATAAAAAACAACCTATTTTCTCAAAAAGAATAAGAAGATGTAATTTATATTTCAATGGTAGTACTAACTTTCAAAAATGAAAGAGGTAGTACAAAGAAATATTTAATATGCGGTAGACCATGGGTCTTGAAGATATAATTTATCATTGTTAACAATCATCAAATAGTTAATATTTTCATGCTTACAACTACATTCTATTTGAACTGTTTTGAAACAATTAATCTTGTATACCTCATACTTGTTCAGCAAAAATGACAAATCAAAAATGGCTGAAAAAATATTTATAATCAAATTAGACGAATCCGTGAATTTATATGAAATGAAGAGTTTCTTTGTCCTTCTTCTTCTTTAAGAATTTATCCTTATTGACTAAAAATTTATTCTTATCTAAATATTGATATCATTTTCTTCTATGCCTGTCCCTTTCATGAAGTTTGTTTCCTTATCTATGGCATACAAAAGCAATGTACGGGAGGAGAAATATATTTAGTGAGATAAAAACGTCTTTGGTGGGATGTAGTTAGGCGCACAAAGTTGCAATATGTAACGGGTAATCAGGAATGCACATGCGACATAATAAATGATAATTGTGAGAATAAGAATAAAAAGATATCTTTCCTGTTAAGTGTTGCGAATGCTAAGCAGGCGGCGACGACTCTGTGTGTGCTCTTTTTGACAGTGCGAAGTGGTTCTTTCTGATATACTAACTACGCTTCATTGTTGTCTTTGTCCCTATGCATTTAAACATGATTGTGGGAGTAAAAATTTATCTCTCCCCACCGACGGTGCAAAATGTTTGAATGGTCGTAAATGTTCGAATGTTCGTATCCATCTTCCTAGTATGAAGGGTTTGATAAAGGGTTACAGTAATATGCTTAAGGTCTTCAGTTGATTTCGACCCCCTATGTATTTATAACAGTTGCCATCCGCAGTTATCAGAATATATCGTGCATTAAGAGTAGTCGTCAAGATAAAGATCATGGTAGTTATCTAGCGATCATGAGATGATATTAGGCAGGAAGGGATCATGGTCTGAATCCACAATCTAGGATCATGCTCCAGAATATTAATCAAATATCCATAGGAAGAGATTTGTGCCTTAGCCATTTTTGAACTCTAACCCGATAGGCCAAGGTGGGTATTAACCCAGAACATTTTCTTTGAATTGTTTAGGAACCGATTTTTGAATCGGTTCTGAATATTTTCCAAATTAATTCTTTTGGTTCCCTTTAATTTTTAAAATGGTATATAAAACCTATTTGTTCTCAGAATTGGCGTAGAAAATTGCGATTCAGTTTGATTCACCGCTGCTAATTCACTTTCTATGTTTCTCCAACAACGTTACATTCTGACAATAGAATATGCCAACAATGCTTAATGCAAATTATCCCATCTCATCTCTTATGCTCGTGTTGAATTGTCTTTCTTGATCTTCCTCTCACTGGTATTTGCTGCAACCATGTTTTTTTTGCTGGGAACTCCCTTGCTTGTTATGTTATTTTCTGGTGTGGTGTCTCCCTTGATGCTGGGTTACACCAATGTGGTTGGGAACTCGACTAGGCTTTTTTTTACAATGTTATAGTACTGTTTTTTAGCAATGATGCACGGACATGGACACAGGACACGACACTCCGACACGTGAATTCTAAAAAATGCTAAATCTTGACATGCTGAGACACCTTTTGATATTAAATAATATTTTTAATATATATAATATAATTTACATTTAATACATATAGCAACTCATAATAACTTATATACTAATCAAATATTCAAATTTCATAACATAAATAATAAATCATCCCAAGAGTGTAGAGTGGGTCTCTCTGTGATTCTCACGTGCACCGTTATCTTTTTCTCAGCCAACTATGTAAACCCATAATCAAAAAGGAAACAAACAGAGGTTATGACACGTGTCCGACTTTACCTATTGTTATTATTTTTCTTATCCAAAATTTAATCTCTCCACTTATCACAGATATTAGATTACATGTTATGACACGTGTCCCTATCCTTTTTTCCATCAAATGGAATCTCTCCACACAACTTCCTTGAGAATAGATTACTCGTTGATTATTCTTCTTTGAGGTGTGTGTTCCCTTGTGAGGGAAACGAAAGGCCAAGTCAAGGTTTTTCACTCTCTCTTAGTTCAAACAATCCTTCCAGTATTGGCTTGCAATCTTTTGAGCTAAGAAAACTTGATTTTGTTTCGTCGAGTTCCAGAGAGGGACTCTTTGGGAAATCCACGAATTTTCATCAACATCAACAGCAACAACAACAACAACAACATATGTTGCAAGATGGTTATTTGAGTGCTAAAGCTGCGAATCTTTATCAAGGACATTTCCCGCTCAAGAACTCCAAGTACTTGATACCTGCACAGGACCTTCTATAACACCTCATAGATTTAAATGTGAATTTTTATATTATAATGTGAAATGAAAGTTGGTGGATTAGTGAAAATCCGTGAATTATGGCCAAAATGGGCAAAAAGGGCAAAATGGTAATTGACCAGCCGTGTGTTCTGAGGCTTAAATACTGAGTTAGAGATTTCATATTACAAAAATAATACTGGAAATGGAATCAGGGCGGAAAATTGAGTGAATAGGCAAATTTGGGAAAAATTGATGAATAGTGATTTTTAAGTGTCAAATACTGTAGTGTGAGTGTACCGATAGGTGTGAAATTTTTATCAATATTTTGGAGAAATAAAAATATGTAATGGACTGGAAAAATATGTAGATTAAGAATTTATGATCAGAAATTTTATCGGGATTAAAGTTAGATCGCGTGTGGGACCCGTGTGACCGAAGTCACTTAGCCTCCCACCTTTTTTCTCCTTTTCTTTCCTTCTTCTTCCTCTTGTTCCCGTGGAGTTCCTCATTCAAAACCAAAACACACTCATTTCTTCACATTCTCACCATTTCCTCAATTCTTCACCAAATCGCTTGATTTCGGTGTTGAAATCTATTGTAAACAACCTTCTAGATCCATTGGTAACACTTACAAGCCTTGAATCCATCTCTTGGCTGCGTTTTTTGGCCAAAACAGATCCGAACCCTTTGGTGTTCTTGGAGTTTTTGGAGCTTTTGGTCTTCTTATGGTTTAGTGAAGCCTTGGTGGTGAACATACAACACATTGTGAGTATATTTGTGGTATCTTTGTGGTTGATTTTGTAGATCTAGGAATTTATGCTCTAAACCTTTAATTTTAGATGTGTGATGATAGAGAGCCCAAATGGAAAAATGCTATTAGATGAAAAGGCCTTAGAATCATGCTTGTAAGCTAGAAATGCTATGATAATTTTTGGTGAAAAAGTTGGGTTTTTAACTTAAGAAAATTTGAGGAATTTTCATGAAAATTGAGGTTTGGTGTAATTTGGATTTGATGATTGTTGTAGGGTGCCTCACACGGACGTGATTGTGAAAGGTTGAATTGGAGCATACGTTTGGAACGGATTTGCTCGTATTGAGGTAAACCCTTGGAACTTGGGTTTGATCCCTAGTGTGCTCCACCACACCTAGTGGAAGGTAGTGGTTGGATTATGTGGTTATGGCATTGCGTGATTGTGTGCTTGTATGCATATTGCTTGGATTTTATGAAAAATTGTTTGGTCACTGGCCAGTTGACGTGTGTTGGTTTGGACATCCGCTGGGTTCATCCTGTGTGAGAATGCCAGTTGGATATGTCATGGTGTCGACTCTGGGAGCGACATCAGGATGATCCAAGCGGGGGACATCCGCCGGATAGGGCTCATGAGGAGTTCCGGTTGGGTTTTGCCATGGAGTCTTCTCAACCATGGGAGAGGCGCCAGGATTGTCTCGGGAGTTATATGATGGAGTCCTTGAACATGAATCCATGCGTGGATGTTCTTGGGTTGTCTCCAGTTGGTTGGTGATATTGTATTGCTTGCATATTACATGATGTCATATTTATACATTTGAGTGAGCCATGGAGTGGAGAGAGCCTCTAGCATCATTGGTTTACTGAGATATATTTGTATATCTCACCCCGTGTTTGGGGGACCACATTTCAGGTCACTATGAGCCGGGAGGAGCTTCGGGCAAGAAGCCCGCTTAGTGGACAGTGGATTTGCATGCGGTGCATTGGGATTGCATGATATTTTGGAGGAGGACTATGGGTTGCACATAGCATGTCATTAGTATTTTGAGACTTAGGTCATGAACATATTGCATGATGTTATTGCCATGCTTTTGTAGTGTTCATGATTGTATACTAAGTCTTGTTTATGGTTTATTATTCATGCCATGGATAATTGTATATTTTGAGTGAGCATGGGACTTGTCCATTGCCACATTCATTGCCTTTGAAGTCTTGATGATTATGTTGTAAAATGGTCCATAATTGTATGTAAATGGCCATTACTTTGAGGACTTTGTAAATGATGTATGTTTTAAGGAAATTGCATGATGGAAGGGCCTAGAGCCTACATTAGGATGTGTTTAAGTGTTGTGTGGAGTATCAAGGGGTTAGGGATGGATTACACAACCCTTTTGGGGCTTAAAAATGCTGTAATCTGTCATTTTGCTGCATAGTAATCGATTACCCAAGCATGGTAATCGATTACCATGCAACAGGGGACGAAATTTGGCTACTGTCTTCACTGGTAATCGATTACTGAGGCTTGGTAATCGATTACCATGTGAGGTAATCGATTACCCAAAGTTGGTAATCGATTACCAGAACAGAGGAGGTCAAAATTTGGCTACTGCCTCATTTTTGACAGGTGGTAATCGATTACCACCCACTGGTAATCGATTACCACAGTGTAATTTTCGAAAATTTAGGTTTTTCTAGACTAAAAGAAAGGGGCTTAACTTGATGGGTAGAACTCCAAATGATACGTGGTTTGAAACCACGCGTAGATAACGTAAAGGACTACAACTTGGTAAAATGTGAGAGTAAGATGGTGAGTTTAAATGAATTGAATAAAAGAAGGATTAATGATGTTAGTAAAATGTATGATTCCGCGAATTGCATTTACAATTATAGTGTGGTTTTAATTGATTACGGAAAAAGTATTGTTGTAAGAAAAGGAATATGATAAAGGAAAAATTTGCCCGTAATTTAATTAACCCAATCACTGTGATTGTAACTGCGCTTAATATCATAATCAATGTTAACAATACCGGTGTACAACGAGCTGTTACACCTTCTGAACGAGTTTTGTTGTTTGGGCACTTATCCACAAAGAACAAATCCA
>JAVKPL010016253.1:0-13899 GCA_032173675.1 Gastrolobium villosum | reverse complement strand
AAGAAACAACAAGATGACAAGCAATTTGGAAAGTTCATGGACATCTTAAAACAACTCCACATCAACATACCTCTGGTGGACGCACTAGAGCAAATGCCCAGGTACTTGAGATTCATGAAAGATGTCTTCTAAAAAAAAGAGGGTTAATGGATATGAGACTGTGAAAATGACACAAGAAAGTTGCCAGCATTTAGGAAAACTCCCACCTAAGCTTCAAGATCCAGGAAGCTTCACCATTCCTTGCATCATAGGAAACACATACCAAGGGAAAACCTTGTGTGATTTAGGGTTAAGCATCAATCTCATGCCCCTATTTGTTTTTAAACAATTGTCCACTGGGCCAGCAAAACCAACCACAATAACATTACAGATGGCAGACAGATCCATTGTCAAACCAGAAGGGAAGATTGAAGATCTACTAGTTAAAGTGGATAAATTCATATTGCCCACTGACTTCATCATCTTGGATTACGAAGCTGACATTGACGTTCCCATCATTCTGGGTAGACCATTCTTAGAAACTGAAGGAGCGGTCATCAATGTACAAAAGGGAGAGCTGACCATGAAAGTTCATGATGATGAGATCAAATTCAATATCGTAAAAGCAATGAACTTCTAGGATGAAGATGAGGATTTGGAAGAGTGCTCTGCAATCACCCTGTTAGATAACCACTTCAGCAAAAAAATGGAAGGAGAAGAAGCTGAAGAAGAAGAAGGTCCACAAAAGGAGGAACATAGTTGCTGTCCGCAAGACAGAAAACCTGAACCTCTGTTAATAATTGACAAGGAAAAACAACTCAAAAGACCATCTTCGGAAAAACCTCCTGAATTGGAACTCAAGCCTCTTCCCCAGCACCTGAATTATGCTTATCTAGGAAACAATGACACCCTCCCTGTGATCATCTCCTCATTCCTCACCAAGGAACAAGAAGAACTGTGATCGACAAGCTGAAGAAATAGCAAGGAGCTATCGGATGGACCATAGCAGACCTCAAAGGTATCAGTCCTTCTTTTTGTATGCATAAAATATTATTAACCGATCCTAACAGTTTTTCAGTAGAACACCAAAGGAGACTAAATCCCATAATGAAGGAAGTGGTAAGGAAGGAGTTCATTAAATGGCTAGATGCAAGTATCATATATCCTATATCTGACAGCAGCTGGGTAAGTCCTGTCCAATGCGTTCCTAAAAAGGGGGGCATAACTGTTGAATTAAATGAGAAAAATGAGCTGATCCCAGTAAGGAAAGTTACAGGATGGAGAATTTGCCAAGACTACAGAAAGCTCAATAATGCTACCAGGAAGGACCACTTCCCACTTCCTTGTACAGATCAGATGTTGGATCACCTGGCAGGTAAGGAATTTTTTTGTTTCCTTTATGGTTATTCTGTATATAATCAGATTGCTCTAGCTCCAGAAGACCAACACAAGACCACTTTCACTTGCCCATATGGAGCGTTCTCCTTCAGAAGGATGCCCTTCGGGTTATGTAATGCACCAGCAACGTTCCATAGGTGTATGTTATCCATTTTTTCTGATCTGATAGGTGAAGGGGTAGAAGATTTTATGGATGACTTCTCGGTGTTGGGAATGTCATATGACCACTGCTTGGGGAACTTAGAAGAAGTCCTCCAAAAATGTCTCTCCTCTAATCTGGTGCTTAATTAGGAAAAATGCCACTTCACGGTGAAAGAAGGAATCATTTTGGGACATAGAATTTCTAGAAAAGGACTAGAAGTGGATCAAGCCAAAGTAAAAGCAATATCAAAGATGCCACCACCAGTAAATGTCAAAACTCTGAGATCTTTTCTTGGGCATGCAGGTTTCTACAGGAGGTTCATTAAAGAATTTTCCAAAATAGCTAGACTTTCGTGCCACTTATTAGAAAAAGATATGAAATTCGAGTTTAACTCTAATTGTTTGAAAGCTTTTGAATCCTTAAAAAACAAGCTTGTCACTACACCGGTCATCCAACCTCCGGACTGGAACTTACCCTTTGAATTAATGTGTGATGCAAGTGACTACGCTATTGGGGTAGTTCTGGGCCAGAGGAAGGATAAACTCTTTCGTAGCATATACTATGCCAGTAAAACTTTGAATGAAGCTCAAGTGAACTATACGATCACTGAAAAGGAGCTATTGGTTGTAGTATATGCCTGCGAATAGTTCAGACCTTACATTTTAGGATCAAAAGTTACAATTCATACTGACCATGCAGCTTTCAAGTAACTTTTTGCCAAGAAAGAAGCAAAGCCGAGATTGATAAGTTGGATCCTACTGCTGCAAGAATTCAATCTGGAGATCAAGGAAAGAAAAGGATGTGAAAACCAAATTGCAGATCACCTGTCCAGACTAGAACACATTGAAGTAGGACTACCAGTCAAGGAGACATTCCCAGATGAGCAATTGTTTTTCATCAACCACACAGAAGTGGACGTTCCTTGGTTTGCTGATATAGCCAATCAGCCCCCAAGTTACCTGAACCTGAAATAAGCGTCCCCAAACGTGGGGTGAGATCTCTAAACAAGAAATCTCAGTAAGACAAGGGGTCCTCAAGGATCTTCCACCCCAAGCTCACTTACATGTGCAAATATAAGTTCAAAAGCATTTATACAATATAAGTTCCAAAATAGTGTAATGCAACCGATAATCATGTCATGTGTGTTATAACTATTCTACTGATCAGAGAAAAATGCAGGAATACGTCTATTACCCACACAGTACCAGCCCTTGTTGTACTCGCCTAAAGGACCAAACCTTGGCCTCCTGTCTAGACGTAACACCACAAACATATTATAAGAGATTGCACTTAACAGCTCCAAAGCATTTCAATAAACAATACATGAAAACCACATCATGCATATAAACCATCCCCCCATGGGACATGGTGGAACCAACAATGGCAAAGCCGAGGACACGAAAGCTTACCTTGCAAGCTAACTATCCAATGCCAAGAGTCCACACAGCTCAAAGTCCACACACAGCAGAATCACAATCTGTTTTGGGACCAGCAATCATATCATTAACCATAGCTCATAAGCATAAACATAAAGACTATATTTTCCTTTTATGATTTACGTCTTAAGGCTTCCCACAAAGCCACAAGCCCTTAATCCCTTAGATTCTGACTTAGTTTAATTATTATAGAAGTCCAACTTCATCAAACTAGGGTTCACAAACCCATAACATAGATCTGTATGAACAGTACCTTACTGTTCATCGAAAACCAGAATATCCGGATATATGCCGGGATCATATCTGGATATCAATATCCGGATATCCATATTCGGATATCAATATCCGGATATCAATATCCGGATATTTCCAACCCAATATCCGGATATTTCGCGAAAGAACTCAGATTCTGCATTTCACGAAACACCAATCCAAAGGTCCAACTTTTACCGATTACAGAAGCTTAATCATGCATTTCTAGGTGTGTTTTAAATTACCCAACGTTAGGTTATCATCTTACTTCATTAAATGCATCAAGGTTCCATTTTTAATCACTTAAACTCATGATCAAGGTTCAACACTTACCCCAAGCACCAAAATAGAGGTGGATCTCGTGGAGCTCTCACTTCAGCTCCAAAGTTCAGACAACAAGGGTGCACAAAAATGTCCTATTAGGTGACACCTTTCTCTACAAAGAAAGCTTCTTGGAGCCTCCACACTCAAGAAAATGGCTCATTCTTCCCCAACAAAGAAGTCAGCCCCTACGCCTCCCAAAAACAGTGGCCAAAGTTCAGTAACAAAGGCCTCTCACCCACACAAGGTTGCTCACACCAAGGTATGATGATCAAGAGAAGAAATCAAGATCAAAGGTGGTGTCTTTGGTGGGAGATGGAGGAAGAAATCCTTAGGACCAAGTGGTGAAGGAGGCAGCAGCCTAAGGCACAAAACTCACGTTCAAATGGCTGAGCATCAGCCTAGGTTATTGTGCAAGGGTCCTTAAATAGTCCATTTGATTTTAATTGCATTGTATTAGCGCTAAATGCTAAGCTTAGCATTTTAAACCCGAACTTATGATTCTTAAACTACTCATTTTTCTAAGATTTATCATATTTTTATTTAATTTTTTCGCAGCACCTTCTCGGTACGCGCTTTTCCATAACCAGTATCAGTTCTGCCACCAGTTCTCATTATTTTGACCTGAAACTCGTTTTACTAGTCCTATATAATATTCTAGGAATATTCATGCAATTATTATAATTTTTCGGGATACTTCATCGGTACGCATTTATATCGGGTAGCAGAACCGGTATCTGTACTTTTCGTCCGAAAAATGACTTTTAGCATTATTACTCATTTACTATAATTATTAAAGCCTCATGATAATTACTAGGGTCAATTATGGAATTATTTCTTAATTATCACAATTAACTTAATTAATTTCCTTAATTAACGGTGCAGGTTCTTACATTCACCCCACTTTTTTAAGGATTTTGTCTTCAAAATCAGAAACATACCTGTCTCGAAACTCGGGGTACTGCCGGATAAGCTCGTCCTCTGGCTCCCAAGTGCACTCCTCAGGAGTACGTCCAGTCCACTGTACCTTGACCATCGGAATTGTCTTGCTCCTCAGTTGCTTCTCGCCACGATCGAGAATCTTGAGTGGTCCGACGGGAGTCTTTAGGTTCTCCCAAACCTCCACATCATCCGGTTGCACCACGTGCGAAGGATCTGTTACTTACTTCTGAAGCTGAGACACGTGAAACACGTCGTGGATGTTGGCCAAGTTCGGAGGCAAGGAAAGCCGGTAGGCAACAGGTCCTACTTTATCAAGGATCTGGTATGGCCCGATAAACCGCGGGCTCAGCTTCTTCGCTCCGAGGGCCCGACCAACATCGGTGACAGGTGAAAGTCTCACGAACACGTGCTCACCCTCACTGAACTCCAGTGGATGATGCTTAATATCATAGTAACTCTTCTGGCGATTCTTCGTCTCCTTCAGCTTTTCTCTAATCATCTGGATCTGTTGGGTAGTATCTTGGAAAAAGTCCAAACCAAATAACTCTCTATCTCCAACCTCAGAATAGCAGGTAAGAGTCCTACACCTCCTACCATACAACGCCTCGTAGGGTGCCATGCCCAGGCTAGCATGGAAACTATTTTTGTACGAAAACTCCACCAATGGCAAGTACCTATCCCATGCTGAGCCTGCTCCAAAGTGCAAGCTCTCAACATTTTCTCCAATGTCTGGATAGTCCGCTCAGTCTGTCCATCAGTCTAAGGGTGATAGGCTGTACTCAGTCTCAAATGTGTACCAAAATCCTCCTGTAGCACCTCCCAGAACCGAGATGTGAACTTCGGGTCCCTATCACTAATGATACTCTCGGGCACCCCGTGAAGCCTCACAATCTCGCGAATATATAGTCGGGCCAACTGCTCTGTAGTGAAGCTCATATTCACTGGAAGAAAATGGACAAACTTGGTCAATCTGTCCACAATGACCCAGATGGAGTCATAACCAGCCTGAGTCTTCGGCAATCCCACCACGAAGTCCATGGAAATGCTATCCCACTTCCATTCCGGAATCTCAAGAGGCGGAAGCTTACCAGACGGCTTCTGGTGTTCTATCTTCACCTTCTGACATATAAGGCACTTGGACACATAAACAACTATATCTTTCTTCATTCTCGACCACCAGAAATTTCGCTTTAAATCCTGATACATCTTTGTAGCACTAGGGCGGATAGTAAACTGGCCCTTATGAGCCTCTGCCATAACCTCAACAGTCAAAGGACCTCAAGGAACCACAATCCTCTTTTGAAAGGTCAATAGCCCATCCTTATTCCAAGACACACCATCCTGGTTCCTCACATACTCAAGGCACTCTCTTTGCACTTGCGCCTCTTTAATCTTTGCCATTAGCTCATTTTCAATCTGCACGGTCTCCATTCCGAGAAGTGCACCCCCAAAAAAGAGGTCACTGTCAGATCTCGAAACAGCTCAATAATATCATAATCACCCATGGTCAAACTGGATAGACTCATGGATTTCCGACTCAAAGCATCAGCTACCACATTGGCCTTGTCAGGATGGTACTTCAACTCAAAGTCGTAGTCCTTCAGATACTCCATCCATCTCCGCTGTCTCATGTTCAGCTCCTTCTGATCGAACATATACTTTAAACTCTTGTGATCACTGAACACGACGAATTTCATACCATAAAGATGATGCCTCCAAATCTTGAAAACAAACACGATCGCTGCCAACTCCAAGTCATGAGTCGGGTATTTCTCCTTATGAGGCTTCAAATGCCTCAAAGCATAAGCAATGACTCTGCCTACCTGCATCAACATACAGCCCAGCCCCTTTCCGGAGGCGTCAGTATACAGCTCAATCTCCTCAGCAGGATCAGGAAGGACCAACACAGGCGCAGTAGCCAGTCTTTCCTTCAACTCCAGGAAACATTCCTCACACTCGTGAGTCCATATGAACGGAGTCAGAGGTAAGACCAGCATGGAGACTCCCTTTATGAACCTCCGGAAGTAACCGGCCAAACCCAGAAAACTCCTCACCTTGGTGACCGTCTTGGGCCTCTCTCAATCTAGCACGGCCTCTATCTTGTTTGGATCAACAACAACTCCTTCTGCAGATATCACATGACCCAAAAACTTCACGGACTTGAGCCAAAACTCACATTTTGAAGGCTTAGCGTATAGCTTTTTCTCCTTCAACACTTGTAACACAATCTTCAAGTGCTCAGCATGTTCCTCCTCCCTCTTGGAGTATATCAAGATATCTTCAATGAAGACGATCACAAACTGATCCAGGTACAGCTGAAAAATCCTATTCATGTAGTCCATGAACACTATGGGTGCATTGATGAGTCCAAACGTGTAACATCCCGGGCGCTGACGAGGGCGGGGAGTGATCGCCGGTGCGCAAGGGCACGGACAAAGAGCGGCTCCTGGCAGGCTTCCAGCGACGGGGGTACATGAATGAATCGAATAACACCGGAAAGAGAGGGATTCCAGAGACTGTGCTGGTATGGGACAGTACAGTTGGGAATGGCTTATAAGAATTAATTGGTACTACCTATACTAACAAGATGCATCTACTTTTCGGTAGCCCGGATCAGAAGAACTCCACAGTTAAGCGTGCTTGACTTGGAGCAATTCTGGGATGGGTGACCTCCTGGGAAGTTTTCCCGGGAAGTGTGCGAGTGAGGACAAAGCACGCTGAAAAGTCTCGTGTTAGTGTGTGGGGACAGTCGTTAATCCTTGCAAGTTGCCAGGCGTTACAAGTGGTATCAGAGCAGGGCCTCTCATCCAGTACGGTGTGGTTCGAGGACGAACCAGGCGGAAGCTGGTGGGCATGTAACATCCCGGGCGCTGATGAGGGCGGGGAGTGATCGCCGGTGCGCAAGGGCACGGACAAAGAGCGGCTCCTGGCAGGCTTCCAGCGACGGGGGTACATGAATGAATCGAATAACACCGGAAAGAGAGGGATTCCAGAGACTGTACTGGTATGGGACAGTACAGTTGGGAATGGCTTATAAGAATTAATTGGTACTACCTATACTAACAAGATGCATCTACTTTTCGGTAGCCCGGATCAGAAGAACTCCACAGTTAAGCGTGCTTGACTTGGAGCAATTCTGGGATGGGTGACCTCCTGGGAAGTTTTCCCGGGAAGTGTGCGAGTGAGGACAAAGCACGCTGAAAAGTCTCGTGTTAGTGTGTGGGGACAGTCGTTAATCCTTGCAAGTTGCCAGGCGTTACAAGTTATTAGTGTAACGCCCTCCCTTGTATGCATCCAAGAGAGTCGTTTGCTAAGCGGAATTAGAGTCATTAACGTCACATGAGCTAACAAAATTCACATTCTAGATTCAAATCCGAAAAGCGTTTCTACAATACTTATCACTTCTGTTTGGACGATAAAAAAATATTTCAAGTGATTTAGAAAGAGCACGTTTGGGGCTTCGCGTGCATATAAAATAATAGTAAATCCGAGTTCGTTTGCTCATAAAAACACCACCCGTAAGGTGCACTGTAAAAATTTCAGCACTTAAATTCTTTTCACAAAGGTATTCCAAAATAGCCGCTGTTCATAAAGGTTCAAGATCAAATAAGGATGATAGAGTCTACAGTCATCCAAGAGTACCAAAATATTAATCATTACAGTCATCCAATCAAACAAACAGCAACAGTACAAGTCTATTCATCAGCAAGCAACAGCAAACATCACGTCTTCAAGTGCTTTTACGTCCTCCTGCCATTTAGGAAAATAGCAGCCCCGAAGGGGTGAGAATAATCCCAGTAGTGTGGCAACAAAACCAGTAATATAACAGTATTAACTAGGCACCAAATCATAAACAGTCACTTCAACATATCCTTGTTCCTTTTCCTTTTTCCTTTTCATCATATTCATATATATAGCGCATATAACGCCTTTCCTTTTCATCATATTCATATATTGCGTATATAACGCCTTTCCTTTGCGCTTTTAGCACCGTCGTGCGCGCACTTCACAGTGGAATCAAATACCCTTGGCACCTGAGCTCCATGTGGATTCCAACTGTGGGCCTATGCGGACTGATGCCAAGTGTCCCATACCCCGGTACCTTGGGGATGCCTATATGATGCTTGCTCAAACACATGGTCCTGTACATAACTATTCTAAAACAAGGCCTATATGATCTTGATACATGCATGTCATGCTATGCTTTCACACACAAAGCGTAAAAATGCGGTATGATGTAAGATGCATGCTTATATACCTTTCATATAGCCATCACGGCACATATACTTTTCATATGCGTTATGCTGCCACATAACGTCTTTACCTCATAATCATATAGCCATCACGGCACATTTTTGGCAGTTTCCTTTCATCATAATGGAACATAATACTTTTACGGAATATGGAGCATCATGTCACAATTTTATACCAGTAGTCAATAGTCACATTAGGTAATATCGCCTGACACTTACCTTTGCGTGCCTTAAATAATACCAAACAGCAGCGAAGTATCTCACTTCTTAAGCGCACCTAAATCAATTACAACCAATCATTTACAGTGGCTATTTACAGCAGAAACAGTGAGCATACAGCAGTGTTTTACAGTGGAAAACAGTGAGTCATACAGCAGTGTTTTACAGTGGAAAACAGTGAGCATACAGCAGTGTTTTTACAGCAGAAAACAGTGACGTTTGTGCTTAAAACAGTGAGCAGAAACAGTGAGTTGTTCTTTAAAACAGTGAGCAGAAAACAGTGGTATTTTCCTTAAAAACAGTGGACAGAAACAGTGACGTTTTATAGCAGGAAAACAGTGAACATACAGCAGAAACAGTGACCATTTTGAAACAGAAACAGTGACTCTTTGGACATCAACAGTGGCAGAAACAGTGACATCAAACAGTGGCAGAAACAGTGGCATATGAACGTTAAAACAGTGACATAAATAGTGGTTTTTGAACATCAAAACAGTGGCATAAGTAGTGATGTGTGAACATTAAAACAGTGGCATGAATGGTACATTTGAACATTCAAAACAGTGACGTTAGTGGTGATGTTTATGCATCAAAACAGTGGCATGAATGGTACATTTTTGAGCATTAAAACAGTAGCATGAATCATGGTTTTTGGACATTGAAACAGTGGCATAAATAGTGGGGTTTGATCATCAATAGGGTGGTTTCTTTATGCAGAAACAGTGGCTCCTTAGGTACTAAAACAGTGAGTGTTTTTGGTGCAAAACAGTGACATATGTGGCATTAAAACAGTGAGCGTTTTATGCAGAAACAGTGGCACATTATGGACTAAAACAGTGAGCATTTTATGCAGAAAACAGTGGCATATTATGGACTAAAACAGTGAGCATTTTATGCAGAAAACAGTGGCATATTATGGACTAAAACAGTGAGCATTTTATGCTCAAAACAGTGGCACATTCATAGGGAAACAATGGCATATTTCTCTTCAAAACAGTGGCATATTCATACAAAAACAGTGGCAGATATATTCCTCAAAACAGTGGGCATTAACTTAAGTATGACCATGAGACTTCCATTCCATAACTTAAACATACAAATCATCATGAAATAGCTCCACCATTCTACTTTTACCATGCTCATTCTTGAATCCAAAACCACACATAATCAAGGAGACATTCGAGCACACACATGGTTACACAATGAAAGAGGTCTAGTTCTAGGCTTACCTCTTGTAGCACACACTTCTTGTCACACACCACACCTTTCTAGTTCTACCAACAACAAGTCCACACTTCCTAAGAGAAGATCTATGCGCATAAATGGTGAGGAGGACACCTTTGGACAGCTTCCAAGAGGTGAGGAATCAAGACTGAACAGTGAGGTGAAAGTGAGGAGGGAAACTTACACTTGCTTGGGGCAAGGCTACGGTTTAGAGAGTGTGAGGGAAGGTGAGTTAGCAAAGTCTTCTTGCTCCAAGGATGCTTGTAGGTTCAGCTAGAGTGTGAGGGAGAGGGGGAGGAGCTTGGCTGAATGTAAATGAGGACAGCCCCCCTCTCTTGTGCGCATACTTAAAGAAGGTGAGGAGGGGTTGCAATGATGCAACATTAAGGCAGAAATCTGGTTGCTTGTAGCAGTGGGACTGCACAATAGGTTTGAACAAGCAAGAGTTTGCTTCTAAGTTACTCTATGCACATGCAAGGAGGTGAGGGGAGGAGAGTTCAGATCTGAACAAGGGGCTGCCAAGTCAGAATTTTTCTGCACAAACAGCCAAGTCTTGTGCACATGGTGGGGTGGAAGGAGGTGTCATCATGAACACAGGTTTGTGGCAGCCTAGACTCAGATTTGGAGCTGTCCTTTGCGCAAAAGATGATGGAGATGCAGCCCAAAATCCTTCTTTGGCTGCATGTGGAAACAAGGGGCAGATTTGGCTCATGATGGACTGCCAAAAGCATGCAAAAATCTGCACATTTCAGCCTCATGATGGAAGGTGTAAGGTGGTTCTCTTGGTCAACACTCAAGACAGATTTGTGTAATAAAGAATCTGATCCAAGACTCCCCCCATGTGCGCCTAAAAGAAGAATAATGCAGCCTAAAATGATGCTAAGTGTACATGTGTCTTCCATGCAATGAAGTTGAAGTCAAAGGTGCATAAACTAAGTGTGAGGTGGCGGTTTAGCAAGGGAAAATTGGCAGATTTCTAAGTCCTAATCACTCTCTTTTTGCGCATGAAAGAGGAGGAAATATACATCAAGCCATGTGAAGGTTCCTTGGTGCACAAACAACCTTGTTGGACAAGGCTTAGGGAAATAAGAATGGTTACAACTTTGGGCTGAAACAAGGTAGGTCCAAAAGCCATCCTTGGGCCATTGGCCACACACACAAAGAATCCAATCACATAAGTCCAATAGTGACAAGTCCACATACACACTAGCCCACTTCCAAAGTCCAATGGACACTAAGGTCCTATAACACACAATCAAATTACTCATATGATAAAATTCACATGTCTACATATGTAACCTCCTATGATTTAATTTAAATACTTACCTTAGTCTTATCCAAGGATAAAGATCAACAATTCGCAAGCCATCACACATAAACCATAAATCCGAAATCTACACCTTCATCTATAACATATAGTACTTATGTATTTTACTAATTATGCGGGATGTTACACTCTCCCCACCAAATAGGAATTTTGTCCGCAAAATAAACTTACTTAAGAGCTAAACAGTTCTGGATAGCATTTCTGAATGTCGTCCTCGCGCTCCCAAGTGGCTTCAGCTGCCGATCTGTTGTTCCATAATACTTTCACCAAAGGGATTTCTTTAGAACGGAGTCGCTTGACGGATCTTTCAAGAATTTGGAGCGGTTGCACTTGATACGTCAGATTTTCCTTTAGTTCCACTTCCTCCAGCTGTAATACATGAGATGGATCAGATACGGTCCTAAGTACCGTGGACTTAACTTCTTTACTCCCATTCTCCTTCCGAGTCCCGATGTAGGTGTGATTCTCAAAAATACACGGTCCCCGACTTCGAAAGATAGAGGCTTATGACGCTTGTCGTAATAACTCTTCTGTCTGGCCTGAGCCCGCTGCATATTTTCTCGAATCTTCTTTACCTGTTCAGATGTTTCTTGAATTAGATCAGGTCCTAACATACTTCGCTCACCTACTTCAGTCCAACATAAAGGGGATCTGCATTTTCTCCCATACAAAGCTTCGTACGGTGCCATCTGAATACTGGAGTGGTAACTATTGTTGTAAGCAAATTCAATCAAAGACAGATAATTATCCCAGCTGCCTCCTAACTCCAAAACACATGCTCGCAACATGTCCTCTAAAGCTTGAATGGTGCGCTCTGTCTGTCCATCGGTCTGCGGGTGGTAAGCAGTACTTAACCTCAAGTGGGTCCCTAATGCTCTTTGAAAAGATTCCCAGAACTTAGATGTAAACTTGGGATCACGATCACTGACAATACTCGTAGGAACTCCGAGCAGCTTCACAATCTCCTGCAGATAAATTCTGACAAGCCTCTCTGTATTATACGTGGTACATCTTCGTGGATCCAGGATGAACTGCATACTTACCCTTGTGAGCCTCCTGCAAAACTTCTTGCTTCAACTCTTCATTCGGCACAACTAACCGGCCTTGGAATCTCCAAATATCATTCTCATCCTTTACAACATCTTGGTTGCCAACCAAATTACGGACTAACTCTTCATCTTTCTGAGCCTCCTTAATTCTACTGATCAATTCATTCTCTACCTTTATATTCCCCAATCTTATGCTATTCCCTCTCTCGTCTACAGATAAGTTCAAATCTCGAAAGGCCTCAAACAAGTTCAATTCTTCCATCATCAAAGTTGCCGTGTGCAAAGTCTTCCTACTCAGGGCGTCAGCTACCACGTTTGCCTTTCCTGGGTGGTATTTAAGTTCAAAATCATAGTCCTTTAGAAATTCCATCCACCGTCGTTGCCGCATATACAGCTTCTTCTGGTCGAACAAATACTTCAAACTCTTATAATCGCTGAACACGTCAAACTGCGAACCATACAAGTGGTGCCTCCAGATGTTAAGTGCGAACACTATAGCTGCTAACTCCAAGTCGTGCGTAGGACAGTTTTCTTCGTGAGGCTTTAATTGTCGAGATGCATAAGCTACCGCCATACGATCCTGCATCAACACGCATCCAAGTCCTTTCAGCGACGCATCACAGTATACTTCGAACTTCCGGGTAGGATCCGGATTCGTGAGTACGGGAGCACTCGTTAATCTGCTCTTTAGTTCCATGAAACATTCTTCACAAGCTTCAGTCCACTCAAAAGGCTTATCCTTCCGAGTGAGACGGGGAAGAGGTTGTACTATCTGAGAGAAATTCTGGATGAACCTTCGATAATATCCGGCAAGACCTAAGAAACTTCTTACTTCGGTGACAGTCTAGGGTCGTTCCCAATTCATAACAGCTTCAACCTTGCTGGGGTCTACCGCGATACCTTCTGATGAAATGACATGGCCCAGAAACTGGACCTCCTTAAGCCAAAACTCGCACTTCGACCACTTCGCGTACAACTGCTTCTCTTTCAATATTTGCAAGACGAACCTCAAATGTTCCGCATGCAGCTCTTCATTAGTAGAGTAAATCAGGATGTCGTCGATAATAACAAACTGATCAAGAAATGGGCGGAAAATGCGGTTCATGTAGTCCATGAATACCGCTGGAGCATTCGTAAGTCCGAATGGGATCACCTGATATTCGTAGTGCCCATAACGAGTCCTAAAAGTGGTTTTCGGAATATCCTCCGGTTTGACCCGGATCTGATGGTATCCCGATCGCAAATCGATCTTAGAAAAGACTCTGGCTCCTCTCAACTGGTCCATCAAATCGTCGATCCTCGGTAGCGGATACTTATTCTTCACCGTAACTTTGTTCAGCTGCCGGTAATCTACACA